>WSXT02027120.1:0-28683 GCA_011762715.2 Neuroterus valhalla | reverse complement strand
GGAAATCGTACGGTTTTTTTGGAAAAAATCTGTACGACAACCGTACGAATATTGTACGGGAAATGTACGTTTCCGTACGGAACCGTACGGTTTCTGGATGGAATCCGTAAGTACATTTTTGGCGGGGATCATATTTTCATGCATATGTATTCAATTAAGCTTATTAATGTTTTTACTGTTTTACGAAAAAATAAAGCTCCGCAAGAACTTTGCTGAGTGAGTAAATATATTTCATTGGCGCAAATGATGTTGAATACTAAACGTTGTTTTTGTAATTTTGGAAGAAAAAAGTTATTATGTCGAACCTTCAATACACATGTGAAATATTCTTCTTATGGACATATTTAAAATCGACATTTCGGGATCCTGGAACCAGACGGTCCTATCTCACTTTTTTGACGAAAATGAGTTAATGTCACCATAACGTAGTTGAATAGGTGAAATTGACAGTATAAAATGTGGATAAAAAAAGTATTGAATCACAAAGTGATGTCTCGTGCCACGTTGTCAGATTTCAGTCACACCAATAGTAGCTGTATGAAAGTCAGCGCAATATTCAGTACGGCTTTGAATGTCAAAATGATGAAAGGTTAATGAATGGCAATGTTCTGAACATTGAAACCATCAAAGCCCACTTTTTGTACAGGACAAGTGAAGGTAAAATCGAATTCATGCTCATCTTACATAGCCCCGAGGTTGTATCCATGTTCTCAGCCCCTTTTATTTCTCACCCGAATTGAGCCAACTATGACTTCTCTCTTACGCGACTGTATAAAACGGGTTAAGGTCTTCATTCATGGCTTTGACTTCTCTGTTTCTATTTTTAAATAAAATAAATACTTTTTGCATGGTAAAAAGGTTTAGTAAGTGCATTTTATTGAGGATAAGACTTTGAAGTAAGCACCGAGTTCCTGCAAAGAGGTTTTAATTAGAACAGTTGTTCGTAAATATAATGACCGCGGTAGAAGAAGTAGAACCGCGGTATGTCAAACTCAGGGTCGCGCCTCATAACCGTACATCACACTTCATGGTACCATGGAAGCACAACGGAGGGCAAGCAGAACCCTCATTTGCCTTGAGGACATGAATAACAGCTCTCTTCATCCATCTCCTAATTGCCTCGGCATGTGTTCGGCACGCTGGTATGGCTTCGATGTTACGAACCAGTAATGGATCAGCTACTCAAAAAGCACCGAAGAAAAGGACAATTATTTGATCGAATATTTGTAGAACATTCACTGCAACTTTCAAGGCCAAGGAGTATGATATCACGCCTCAAGTTTTCAAGAGAAACCATGAGCCGAATTTTATAATTCGAGAGAAATAGACTCTTCTCGTGCTCAACAATTGAGTTTATTTTCCTTGGAGCGTTCGGCATGGCAGGGTCGCGGACAACATCACAAGAACTGCAATAATAATGTTGAAGCACTCTTAGGGCCGCATTGTGTCTGCAGGGATATGTCGTTTGTATAGTTTGAGATAGTATGTGCCATGAGTGCTCAGAATGTTCATGACATGCTCTGAATTCATCGCTGGAAATATGTTGGCTTAAGATGCGGTTACGGTTTGGTGAGGTGGAAACGACACCGTCCCGACAAGCGGAAATAAGAGCCCCGTGCCTGAATGAATTCCAGATGATTGCAGGGAAGCAAATGTAGGCTTCTCCGACAAGGACTGGTCTTTTGCATTTCTGGAAAAGCTTCTGAGCTTTTGGAAGTGAGGAATCGAGGTAGAGTAATGCACTGTCCTCACTTTTCATGTTCAGATCCAGGCAGAGGGTCATGGCCGCCTGCCCTGTGATAATTCGGTTATAAAGACATTTGAGATTGAGGAGTCCGCGACCGCCTTCACGGCGTGTGAGGTATAAACGCGTGAAAGACGAAGTGATATGCAAGCTCTTCTTCATATGTATAATTTTACGCGCAGTGATGTATCTGTAGGTTTCTCCGGCGTCAAGTTGACACTCGCGCTCATGTCTAGCTCAGAGTCCTCACGAACGTCAAAAAATCGTCCATACGTTCGATGAGTTTTGTCACACTCATCCAATCCAATTTTTATACCAATTTTTCGCGTGTAACCTTCGACGATCCTTAGAGCAATCTTGAGAGTCTCTCTTCCATAAGCGTGGATCTTCAAGTCGTTCATAATTAGGTTCTTCGCAATGGTACCTGTGAAAGGCGCGTAGTGCGAGTGTTAGTGACAAAAGTCTAATGCAGAAAAGGAAACGGCCTATGGTGTCACCCTGAAAGACGCTCTCCAAGAAGGTGAAGTTTTCAATTGTCTTACGATGTTTTCCAGATGGGATATAAAATCTAGTTTTCCAGATGGGCATCAATATCCATATGCAACCCACAATGTTTGAATGAACCTTCATGCTTCCCAATCGACAGATGATAAGTCTATCGAGAATTAAAACGGAAGCTTTCTGATAATGTATCCAGGCCATCGACAGATTCCGTTTTTAGGCCGCAGCGTCTTTGCAAACGGTTCCATCGATCAGCAGGTTTCCCCGACACACTGGGCTGAGAGGTCCGAAACCTGGCCAAAAAATGAAAAGTAAACCATTTTGCCTGAAAATATGTTTATAGAGGTTTTTGAAGATTCTGATTCCAAAAATAACGTCAAAATAAGAAGAAATTCACCAATAAAAGAACCATATCAGCGATTTCTGTGAACAAAGCTCACTTTTTGCCACACTTTTTAACAATTGAAATATTGGATTGTGTAGCGAGTGTGTTATGGTTGCATATTGCGCACGCGGGCGCTGATGATGCACTCGCTACGCTCGAGCGCCAACAGGACCCGCGTGGCGCAATATGCAACTATACCACGCGAGTTGCACACACTATTTTCCGTCACGAATGCGAGGAATATGCATTGCTCGTATTTTATCCGTACGAGCGAAGCGAGTGCGGAACGTGATGCTGATGGCGAGTGTTCGGTGGGCGGAGCCCCCAATGAGGCAAAACACAGGATACACAGGATAGTAAATATGTCACCAGGATTCCAGAAATTTAATAGATTGCTAATAATTTTGTATTTGATTATGATTTCATATATCAATTATATAAAAAAAGTTTGTCACTTTTCAGGCACTTACTAGTTGCATTTAGTATACAGAAGAAACGATTGTTGACGTTTTGAAAATTATAAGGTTAGAGATTTGCAGCAAGTTTGTGTCGTCATGACGCGTGAATGTGCGTGCGTGTATTTCATCAAAGCAGGGGAAATTTTGCAATTTTTCCAATGAAACCCGGATAAGCGTGTGATTATCTTAGAACGAACGCTGTTCGCACACCACGTGCAATATGCCGTAATGCGCACGGAAACACGCTGTGGAGTATGTCATATTCCGTGCATGCGTGATGTAAAGTAACACTCACATCAGTTCAGTATCCTTGAATCTTTACCACAACTGTATGATTGAGATGAGAGAATTCGAAAAAATTTCTTTACATACTTTGTTAATATCAATTGCTGTAAACGGTTAGAAGGTAACATACGTAACAAGCTTGTATCCCTCAGACTTCACCCTCTGACCGGAAACTGTACATTTTCACGATATATTTACGTATTCTGTTTATAGCAATTATAAAAATTCCATTCTCATTACTCTTTATTGATTATATAGTTCTCTGTGTTGGTTATCATTGTTCATTGTTGTTCTCAATTAATAAGAGTATAATTCTGTTCTTGACACTTCAATGAGAAATAATTATTTGAAAATTCCTATTTTCCTGATTTTCCTATTAATATTCACATTTTCTGATCTAATAAAGTGATCCTTTAAGTTGTATTTTTCTTTGCTGAAAAGCGCACTGAAACACTCACTATATCAATATTTTCAAATCTTCTTCAAAGTACTTACCTATGAATATATTTATACGGAATTCGATCACAGTAAATATCGCAATTCTTCTGATGAATACAATTACAATAAATCTAGAGATATCGCACATTATTTCTTGTAACAAGACCGAGACAGTATAATCACACACAATTATATAACTTTTGTAATTTTAGATGAACTATGGAAAGTTTTTTGAATCGTATGTTTCAACGGATATACCGATTCAGGCGTTTGAGATTTAACTGCATGACGCTTTTAAACTTACCTCTCAGAAAGATATTCCTAAACTTTACCCCTACCTTTTCCTTTGGATTTGCTATGAAGAGTAGGAGGAAAACAATTATTCTAGGACATTTCTATCCAAGTTTCAAATCAATTTTAGAAAGTAAAGTGTTAAGGGGATTAGGATTATTCGATTTATGCATAACTCATGAAAATATTTGCAGAACGTCCTATGTGAACTTGCAGACCTTGCACGATTCTGCGCGCTGCGCTACCAGCAGCGAGCCTTCCTCCATGATATCGGCAGTACCTGCTCAATGACACATGCATCTTTCAAGTTGAATTTCAATTGCAGAATTTCAGTCATTGTGAATGAAGTCGTTTGAGATTGATATTATTTTTGAATGAAGGATCAAATATTTGTTCGCAAAAAATGTTCATGCATTCGTAGAATTCTTATGAAGAACATGTATATTTCAAATTATGCACTCTCATAAGGAAGTGAAATGTAGTTTATTTTACTGTACTATAAAGCATTATAAACCAGTTATCATTAGCATTTAACATTAAAGGTTATTTTTTATGATGCGTCAGCTATTGAAGACTTATTCAAGATATAAGAGTAAATTGTTGGAAAAAGTTAGAAATGTTAGTTTTGGCCAGGTTTTGGCCCACTGTGCAACAGCCTACTGCGCCCTTCTTTTGTCCACGTTGTGCGTAAATTTCTTTCCACACAGGTACGATCATCCGAACAATCCTGTCTTCAAGAAAAGCTGTTAAGATCTTATAGAGCGTTTTCGGAGAAGTTATTAGCTTGTGTGACAAAGGCACCTTTCTTCGCTAAGAGGACAGTGCGTCCTAACTAGGGACACGATTTTACGTCGACGAAAATATTGAAATTATGCGATGTAATGTCATTTCAAGCAATCCTTAATTCTGAAACATTGTGCGATTATGCGGTTTGCACAAAGTTCGGCTTTCTGATCCTGACACTCGCTGTGTAGAAGTAAACTTCTTCTACCAATAGTTGTTCATACCATCTGGTCCAGCAGCGGACAAGTGCTCTGTGCCCATTAGTGCTTACTCCACCTCTTCGGCAGTGATTGGTGGGCATTCCTCTTCGGACGTTATGAGGTTTTGCTCAGCTTCATAAAACGCATGATATTCTTAGTGTCTACATTCATTAGGTGTGGAACTTCGTGAATTTCCCTTCAAAATGTTTCGGCCCCTTCGGACTTCGGCGAGTTTTCGACAGAAATGAGGTAATCGCTAAAGAGGCGCTATAAGTCAGCGAGAAACTTTCGATTCTTCCTGACCCATCCCTCTCCTTTCTGTATTCCTCTCCCTGCGTCAGATAACACCCTTATTCTGTGAACTTAATGATCAGCAGCTTTGCCATGTTCAATATGTAATGGTGGATCCTTATTTCGTGAGCGGTTTTTTTACCCTCATCGTAAAAGGCCTGATAGTTTTTATCTAGTCGATCGCACACTCAATAATTGACCCGTTCTGTCTTGCCCAGCCAATCTTCTGGTTTATTTGATGCAAGCGCCTCTTGGTCCTTTGATTTAATTTGGCATTACCCTTCAATTTGAATCAGCCAGAGCTTGCCTGATCAGAAAATTAACAAGTAATGGTCTAAGGGTAGGCCTACAAGGGATCCTCACGACGGATTTTCATTCATTTCAGCCAAATCATTGGGCTTAGGAGGAACCTAAATGTTTTATGTTTCTCCTTATGCTGAAATTGCCATCAACTCTCGACAGATGCCTGATTCTCACAGTTGGTCTTGATGTCCCCCCCCCCCCTTTTTTATGTGCGTGAGCTCTGGATATTTCTGGATCTTTTAGAGTGTACGAGCGCTTCATGTTATCTCTGCAATCAGGGATAATACTTGTATCGTACTGATCCAGCAAATCAGCGTTGAGTCAATCCGTAAACAGGAGACGGCACTGCTTCCTGGCTTCCCGGCGCGTTCTATTATTTCAGATTGTCCATAGAACTGAGTTTAATGTTGCTTTAGTTGTTTCCGCAAACAGCTAACTAATATACCTCACGGTTATATTTACCTAAACAATCATATTTAATTGTTAATGAACTATTTATTATATATCTTTTTTCCTTTTTATTAGAATATCACAAATTGAATCTTTTCGAAGCCAATTTTTCACGGCCGTTGTCGTTGTCTCTTTCCTGAGACCAGAGAGGTTCGTTTTGCACCAGGTTCACCCTGATTTGAAATGACTATGCAGTAGGGTGATATAGAAAAACCTAGAATTTTCATCCTAACTCTGTCCAGCCCTTCGAATATTCACTTCAAGCAAATAAATCCACATGTATTTTTTGTATCTTCAAATAAAAATTGTAACCTGTCCCTCAAGACATTTTTATTCATAGTAACTTCAAAAATATTTTATGTAAAAAAAATTATTCCTAAATCAGAGAAATCCCAAGGGTTGATCATTGTAAAATATATGAAATTGTGATACTTATTAAACCGAAATATCATACAACTCTTTTTCCCATTAAAAAGAATTATGGGATCCTTTCTTCAAAGGGAAGCATTTACATATGATGTCACGCATGTTCCAGATGTTTTAGAAATCTTCCTTCTCCTCAACAGATATTGCTCATGTTTATATACGTAATTCTCGCTTAAGAGAAGACACCTTCTAATCCCCGAAGCGTGACATATGTAAACGCTCCTAAACGCAATTCTATTCTCTGAGGCTCTTGACTGGCTTTTCAATGTCTCAATTTACGATTTTTAGGGAATGTAACCTGTAAATAAAATTGTATCATGTAGTTCTTCTCCTTCAAATTATACATTTTGAAAAAAAATTTATCCCCATTTTTTTCTTCTCATAATATTTTCTCGGCCTTCCCTAAAGCTTCGAAAGAGAAATAATCATCTTTTATAGCATGAAGGACATCGAGACAGTGTGAGCTCTCAAGAATTCACAAAAAAGAACCCCAGTTTATGAGGAGAAGTTGAAGATTTTATTCAATCCTTCCAAATAATCTATCTATTCTATATATATAAATAAAATAAAACATTGGTTTAAGAACCACCGCAGGGTCTGCCTGGGAGCAACTGGCATTCAGGAAAATGGCACATGCTCGGTAAAATACACCTATGGCCACGTCTCACGACCGTGAGATGACTGACCACATGCACGATAAAATCACAACGAAGGGAAACACTCGTGAGTCTTGAGGACATGGAGCGACCCAAGTATGACTGCTCTTTGCATCCATCCGACAAGTGCCACGGCATATTTTTGGCACACGGGTATGGCTCTGAGGTTAATTGACAGTGGAGGCTTCGCATATCCAAGAGCACCGATGATGAGAACAATGAATTTGACCGAATATCCTTGATAATGCCGTTGCAGGTGTTCTCTGAGATCTTTGTACCTCTCCTTTTCCTCGGTTTCCTTTGCTTTGATGTTGTAGTCGTCCGGGGCCGAGAATTCGAACACTAACATAGTTCGGTCATGTTCGTCAAGGAGCACGATGTCGGGTCTTGTGTGTTGGATAGGGACTATTATCGAGAAATCGTAGTTCCAGTAGATTCGGCACTCCTCGTTCTCAACGATAGACTCTATCCCCCTTGGAGCGTTCAGCAGGGCAGGGTCGCGGCCAACGTAATAAGAGTGACAAAGATAGAAGTCAAGCACTCTTGAGGCCGCATTGTGCCTACACATACGTCGTTCCTGCGTGAATAGGACAATTCGATAGTACATGCCATAGTTGTTCAGGGACTTTCAGATACACCCTGCATCTATCGCTGGAAACTTCTTGACGTAATATGCTTCTACGGTATGCTGAGGTGGAAATCACACCGTCCTGACAGGCTAAAAGAAACTCTCTGATCCTAAATTGAGTCGAGATGATTTGAGAAAAGCAAATGTTGACTCATGTGGCAAGTATTGATCTCTTACAATTTTGTAAAAATTTCCATGCATCAACTTGTCTTCAGGTTGTTGAGGTTCACATCAAGAGTTTCAGCTATCTGCTCTGTGCCTTTGTACAGGAAGGCTTCTTTCCCACTCGTTTCGTGATTCCTGACCATTGCCAAGAGAGGATCTCTATCGTTCACGATGATATGAACAGTACTTAAGATAATTCGGTTGTACATGCATTAAAGATTGAGAAAACCGCGTCCGCCTTCACGGACGGCAAGCATAATAGTCGCGATATCTTGTTCAACGACAACAGGTTGCACGACCAAATCCGTCGGAGCAGGTGTTTGTATCTACTTTGGAGAACCTCCTTTACTACCGTATCCTGAATGCGGCCTTCAGGCACGCCCAGGTACTCGTTTGTACCCCTCGACGATTCTTAGAGCATTCTTTAGTTGCTCTTTTACCGAAGAATAGATCTCAAAGTCATCCGTATAGAATATATGATTACATTCTGCTCACAATCATTATTTCCGCCACAGAGGTGTCCATGAGAATCGCGGAGTGCGAGAGATAGTGGCAAAAGTGTGGTGCAGAAGAGGAGAGGGCTAATTGCGTCACCCTGAAAGACACCTCTCTGGAAAGTGACACTGTTGGTAGTCGCACGATGTTTTCCAGAAGTAATAGTAAATCTAGTCTTCCAAAGGGGCAGTATTCTTTCTATGCATCCTACTATAATTGCGTGAACCTTCAAGCTTTTGCACAGACGCTTGTGGTTTGGAGCGTCTTTGCAGGTACTTCTGTTAATCAGCAGGTTTTTCCGACTACCTGCTGCGCCTCTTTTCGATCCTCGTTATTCGTAAATCTCACTTCACACAGGTCCAATTATCTGAACAGTCCTGTCATCCAGGATATATATGTATAAATCTTATACAACGTGTTCAGACCAGTTATCTGCCTGTTGTTCTTTGGGTTGGACAAGTCGCCCTTCTTCGGTAGGAGTACAGTTTGTCCTAACACCAGCCCATGCAGAATAGAGATCTCCCACTTTAAAATATGAGGTAAAGATGCGGGCCAGATGTTGGTCTGAAGAAGTGAACTGCCTTTATGCCTTGGATGTTTTTGTATTTTGTCAACAATGTGCTGCTTGATGGTCATCAGCTTTATCTTTTTCAATGTGTGATAATGGATCCTCATTTCATGAGCGAATTCACGGACCCTTGCCGTAAAAGTCTTACTGGATTTTATGTAGTCAATCACACGCTGCATACCCAGCCAATCTTCTTGTTTATTTTATGCTAGCGCTTTTTAGTTTTTTCATCAATCGTTGGTTTAAACTTCTGATTTGAATCAGCCAAAGCACTCGCCGCATCATAAAGTGAACAAGTGATGGCCCAGAGGTCGGAATCCTTTGAGAGATTCTTACGGAGGGTAGCATTCATTTCAGCCAAATTATAGGGCTTGGGAGGAACCTGAATATTAATGTTTCTACTTGTCCTAAAATCACAATCGTCTCTCAAGGGAAGCCTTGTTTCAGCAGTTGGTCTGAATATCGCTTTCTGATTTTCTTCTGCGTCTTGTTCTTGCAGTGGTCGAGGAAGCGTTCCGCGTAAATCTCTCAACACTTTCTGTGAAAGGTTTGAGAGCTCTGGGTGTTTGTGGCACCACAGAGTGTGCAGGCGCGCCATGTTACCTCTGCGGTTAGGGACAGTATTGGCATCGCAGCAACTAAGCAGGTCATCCTCAAGTTGATCCGTCCGTAAAGAAGGTCCATTGTATCGCCAGCTCGTCATCGTGTTTCCATCTAATTAGCACATTGAACTCTAGGACGATCGGCGATACTGGCCAAACTATTGTCGAGTGCTCTGCGCGTTTGATCATTTTGAACTGCATTCATAACTGGATTTGGCTTTTGTGTTTCCATAGTTATTCCCACGAGTAGATAGGGAAGGGATTGTCAACCCCCGCAGAGCCCCGTATGCGAAGGTAACGTCTGCTCTTGGAGCGTATACTCTAGGAGGTGAGGTGGTATCCTAGAGAGACCGTTGATGACACCACTTCCTGGTGCCATGCAGCCTACGGCACGATTGTCTACGCCTTAGCTTGGGGCTTTTTCCTGTGAGACCATCCCTAGACAATTGTCCGCTTCTGCTTATTAACTTTCGTAACCGTATCCAGCAGAAACCCTCGGCACCTGTGGACGAGTTCGGTGGCTTTGTCATGGGAAGGTTTGAAATGTTTTTGACTTGGTTACGATCGCAGAATAGTTGTCATTATTGCGATATCGATCGGCAAAGATAATTGGCCCCGCGATATGCTGTCTCCTCGGCGGTCATAGCTATTAAGAGGAATTGAAGTAGTAAATTATCCCGATGAATGAGGAATAGCCTCAATATCGGAAAACGCAAATCTCAAAGGACAGGAGGAATCAAAGCACTTTCTCCTGAAAGTAGTGAAAGACTGCTGCTAGGTTCCTGAAGGGTTTTGGCCTGCTTGGAGATTCTTTACCTTGATAAGGGTGTTGTGTGAACACACTGAGACGTAGGTAGATATTCCAAGTGTTTTTTGTATGTTTTTGAAAGTAATAAAGGTGGAAAAAAAAGATGAAAAGAAGACATAAAAAGGATCTGGAGCCTCCTTTCTGTTTTGTCTTTCATTTCTTTTTTAACTTTTTTATTTTGATATTCTTTTAGTTCCAATAGATATTTCCGAAGGTGTTTTCTCAATTTGTTCGTTAGATTCTTGGTTTCCATTTAATTTCCAGTAGTGGCAGATAATAATTCTCCTTTACCAAGGGAAAAATTGCCCACGCTTCGAACGTGATTTGTTTTGTCAAGCCTTTAGGAGACTTTCAAGAAAAAAAGATCATCAAAGAAGGAAGAAATTCTGGTTCAATGAGTATCACAATTCGGTATATTTTTAAATGCTAACCCCTGAGAATTATTCTGCTTTGAAGCTGGTTATTTGAGTATTTTTCTTCTTCTCATGTTAAACATGTTTGAAGTTATTATAATTTAAAATGTCCTAAAGGATTGGTTAGAATTTTAAATGTGAAGAAAGAAAAAATACGTGTTGATTTATTCACTGAAAGTGAACATTCGAAGTTGTGGCCAGAGTTAAACATAGTATTGAGGTTTTTTACCGTCACCCTACCCTGCAGAGACCATGAAAGTGATACGATATTTGATTTTCCGTCTCATTTTTTAGGCGCAGCCAGACATCACCATCTGTAAGTCGAAATAAACTGTGAATGGAGTCATTCCAAACAAATTTAATACAAATTTTCACATGAAAATTTCGTTGATTGTAAAGCAGAAAAAAAGTTTGGTTCAGGGACCAAAACTTTGCTCAACCAACCATATATTTTTGACACTGTAACAGAGATGGGGGCGAGGGGGGGATTGATCGAGAGGGGGCTAGCGAGGGGGGGGGGGGGGGGAAGGGGAAAAAGGGGAGCTGTAGATATTCATGACCAAATAATAATCTGTAAAGCATTCATAGATTATCGAATTAATTGGATAAAAATTTAATATTTCCTATTTAATTTCTTGAGTTTGAAATCGGTTCTATTATATTGAAAAATATGGTTGGGTGGTTATTCAATCCATAGTTTTACAATTTTCATCTTTTTGGTTGGTTTTGGCCCAATTAAGTCCCACTAAAAGCTACCTGCCTAAAGATTTGACTCAGTTAAGATTGAAAACCTTAGAGGTGGTTGAACCTGTTGACTCAATTCTAAATCCAGAAACCCCGGTCTGGACTCGAGGAAAGACCACGATATATGAAGATCATTTTCACCTAGGACGGAAAATTAAATTTTCCATTTTTGAAACTTTCAGATATCGTTGTGTCACGTGTATTTTTTACACGATTCTCAATTGTGTTCAGGAATTTTTTTTGAATTTCCAGGTGCATTGTCGAATTATAATATCACTATTAAGCGAAGTAAAGGCCTTAGGCATGGGAGTCGAATATAGTAAAATATATTGATAATAAATAAGGCAATGCCCTCTCCTTAATGTGTAGTTCGAACTCCTTTTTTAGGTAACTGTAGCTCACACTTGTAAAATCCTGAACCACACAAATTGATCTTTTCCTGTATTTTTCTACGAAACTATTCATTTTTCGTTAGAAAAGAAGGTAACATTTTCAAGGAGTGAAGGATTGAAGCGTTCTTTACATTATACGCCACTTGATCTAAGGATTGTTTTGTACCTATATTCACTTATTAGTGGACTTTTACGACAAATGGCGTATAATGCACATCTGAATTCTGCACATTTTTCTACGAAACCGTGCTTGTATTCAAATAGGCCTTATCGGGAATAAACTGGTTTAACGCACAAGCGCCGCCGTTTTTCAATACAAAATGTTCGTCTTATGTTCAGTCAACTCAGAATTTTTATACAGTTATAAATAGTGTATGGAGGAAGAGTTTTCCAAACATTCAGCCTGTAACCATTTGTTTCCCTTATAAAACCTTTTTTTTCTTAGTCTGTGTGTAAAGTTAGCAACATTCATTCCTTTTTTGTTCAGGACTCCCGCCTTTATCGCGCTTTGTTGAATAGTGTCGATATTGTTATCGATTCATATGCGAAAATTTATTTTCAAAAATTTCACTCCATTTTTACCTATTAGGATAAAGAACCCTGTAGTTCACTTTTCTATTGGTGACAGGGGTTACTCTCGTATTATTATTTTTATTGCCTCTTGTCTGTGCATCAACATACTCGCTACATCGCATGTCACCGAGAACTGTTCGTGTGACCATGGTCGACACTGTAACATCAAATTGGATCATAGTGCCAGGATTCCGTTTGAAAGTTGGGGTTTGGGAGACAACTCATTGCCAACTAGACCAGCAATCGTTAGATGTTCTACGTAAATGTTGCTCAATAACAGCTTTCAGAGCATAGTCAAGAGTATCAAGTATAATCATAAAAGTAATAAACTGGGAGTCTTCCCAGTAATTTAGACTATGCAATCAGCATACTTGCGACACTACATGTCATCAACAATAATTAGGAACAATCTACGCCATAATCTGTAGGAGGAAATACCATTTTTAATTTCAGTATCTTTTATAATTTCTCAACATTGTGTAGAAAATTCTAACCAATTTTTAGAGTGACGGAAACAAATAATAAGAGAGTTTCGAGAAATATACTGTCGTTAGTATTGGAACACTAACTATGTGACTTTGGTGGGATCTAGGAGTTTTTATACATTTGAAAAATGATCTTCAGGATTTTACTTTTTATTTGAGCTATTAAAATTAGGAAAATACTCACAGGTTGATGAAATAATAACTTTTTTGCAAGCTTGCTAAATTCTAGATATTTCACAGTAAGTAAATTTAAAAAAGAATTTGAAACAATATAGTACAATTGGTTCAAGGAAGTTTTTCTTTCTAAATAATTCAAAGATACGTGTTATGTACTTTCTTCGAACATGAAATTGTCACTTGACGATAGTAGTATAATATAACAAGAGAAAGCTTATACTGGAGTGTGATTTCCCATCAAAATCCCAAAATCCTTACTTATGACCCTCGTGTGTATTGAAAGCCTTCTATACTCAAAATACATTACTTATATCTTCTTGTTAATGCAAACCTGCCTAATCGCATAATGTCCTAAAATTATATAGAACTCATATCTTTAATGTTTGCTAGTGTTTTCATGCCAAATTTTCTCATTCTATTCATCGAATTGAAACACATATTTTTTATTAGTTTTCACATAATCACCATGAGTCTGTCTCTCTCCTCTTCTTTTCTTCCGAGCGCTTCTCCGTGCCTCTTCTGGCACGCTTGTTCGCTTACAACCTTAGTCGGATTGAAAGGGAATTAGCGAGTGACAGATTTAAGCTCTTCGTTCTTTCCGTGGATATCCCTCCACGAGGACAAAAACATTGTGGCAAATTTTGGGTTAGTAGAGTTTTTTGTGCGGAGAAAAACAATTGAGAATGGAAAAAAAATGTCTTTATGGATCTGTAATTAACTGAATCCAAAAACAATTCTTTTCCATTCAGCCCATTGAGTGGATTTTTTTCATTTTTTTATTTGTTTAATTCAAAAACCCAGAATAAGACATTTAACATTGTTCCTCCCCTTTTTGGGTGTTAACCTACAGCTCCCTTTTCTCTCTAGCTTAAATGATCCGATTACTTTCAGATTTTCAAACCCATCATTCTGTGCATATAAATATTTGTTATATTTTAACGGCTCATATGAAAGTAGAAATCCTAAATATCATTTTTCTGATGTATCATAATCAACAAATTCGTTTACTTGGCTCATGTAACGAGCTGAACTTGAAGTCATTAAACTCTTCGAAATTTCGCGTAATATTTTATATTCGACGTAACTTCTTTGAATCTTTCAGAAAATTTTGTATTCTTTGCAATTTTGCATCATCTTTGAATCTCTGCAGGTTTTGGAAGCTATAATGGATGCGAAGAAATCATGGTTTTGGGAGAACCTTTTTTAAATGCTTTTTGCGGTAAAAAAACTACTATTCATTTGCTGATACTAGAATTGTATCGCCTCCATGAATTCAGGACACAAAATGACATCAACTTCTCATTAAACTCGGCTAACCCAATTACGCGCAGTGTTCGGAACTCACATTCAAATACTTCTTTTAAAGCAAGGATGATATATAAAGCAAGTTTGATATCTTTTATTTATGTGTTTGAACCTATTCTTCCCCAACTTTTCGGATTGTCTTTTACATTTCATCAGATTCGATAAACAGAAGAAAATGAAGAAAATATGTATAAAGAGCAACTAAATTCTTAAACGGTAAGGCAACCTATGTGAAATCCGTGAAAAAGACACAAATAAAGGGGTCCATAATTGCACATTTGTAAGGAAAAAGAGAGAATTTGTGAAATATAGGAGTGAGGAACATAACTGATAGTATGATTTATGATTTGTTAGCCAGCGGAACCCATTCGAGAGACTGAGGTATAACAGTTCGGCAGTCTTTCTCGCCGCAACTCTTTTCCTGTCGGAGTACAAACAAGTACGTAGCTCACGTAGATCGCCTGCCGTTATATTATCAACCTTATATTTACGTTTGTACTATATCGATCGCTGATATGCGTACTAGATTGCAGAAAGTTTCCTTCGTATAAAATTACCACACCATTTTTCGTCTTCACTGCTAATATTTTTTCAATGTCAAAATTTATTTTTAGCCTATAAAGATGATCAAGTCATTTAAAAAATATCTTCTAGTATTTTCATTTGCTTCCTCTTATTCCAAACTCGATACTATGTACGTATATCGGATGTGTCGGTCCCCACTGAATTTTATATTCCTGGATGAATACCATGATGAGATATTGGCAATGATTATGTTGATGACAATGACATGATTTTGCGTGAGACGTGATGACTTGCTGCACTAGTGTGTTTTTGTATAGCAGGAATGGAATGGTCGGTGGATTCAGCTCAGAAAAAGAAGTTCGAAATATTAGAGACATGTAAATGTAACCACCGTCCACCCTCGCTTTGGTAGTCTAACTGTGAGTATAATGCGTGTTCCGTATTCCGTTTTGCATATTTAACGCAGCGTATGGAATGCATTTGCTAAATCGCGATCATTGTAGAAACTAGAACCGGAAGGATTGGTATCATAGACATTTGCATAAAAGAAGCATTGCTATTTCCTAACCTTGTTTCATGATGATTCCAACAACAAGCTGAAAAATATTTCTCTTGCTGTGGCAACTGCTGCTCGCACACAATTCACTTCTTCCGCTTGGTATCCAACGTTGAATTCGACGGAATTTTCCCCACCATCTTATGAGACTCACTCCCTTGAACTATTATTTGTGATTTCTGATTCTACGTTACGCTTTCCTTTGTATGTGTTTTGAGTGCGTGTGTGTGTGTGTTTATCTCTGTGTGTGTGTGTTTTGGTGCATTATCGAGTTTGCATCGAGAACTTTTTTGCCATTCTATAACACGATTTTAAATTATTGAGTGCAGTGATTTTATTATATTACAGGGTTCGTTCATTAATTGGTGTAATTTTCCTGTGGAGAACGTATAAAAAGTATCATATTTCTAATTTTGTGGGTTAGGATGAACAAGTTTATCTGGATTTCTTAAGATTTACTTATGGACGAAATAAAACTATCAGGATAAATTTGAAACCATAGAAGCGACTTGAATCTTTTAGTCTTATTTTATAAAAATTGTACTCTCAGTTCAAAGGAAGCTTTTGAATATTTTAGTTTTTATCGTTCGCAGTAAGGCTTTTCTTCTAAAAAAATCTTATGAGAATTGAAGAAAATTAAGTAATAGGAAAGAATACTCAATCTAATAAAATGTTACTGAAAATGTCAAAAGAATATTATTTGAACAATTTTTAAGTCAAGTTAAATGTTACTTCATAACTTCGAACCTCAGTTGTAAATAAAATGTCATTTCTATTTCTGAAGAAAAGCTGCACATTAATTAAGATACGCGATTTTATTTTTCAATGAGAAATAAAAATAAGAGTACGTCACATTCGTCGCAGGGTATAGTAACTTGGCGCATGTCCGTTATTTAAGAAAGCACTTAAATTAACCTCTTTATTTGGCTTGGATATTATGCATTCTATAGATAAAGCGAGGTCAAGATATTGATTTACGCGTTATATATTTTGCCATTGCATTGAAAAGTATATTTTTTCTCCTATCGTTTAATATATTTCAAGTGCGCCGCATTCTCCGCTTATCCCCTACCGCTACGCAGTTAGGTGTAATATGTTGAGTTATTTAGGTAAAAAAACGGTTCAAGCTGGAAAAGACTTATGTTTACCCTCTCTACCCTGATATTGAAGAAAGGAATTATTTCCACTTTTAACCATTTTAAGCCTTTTTCAACTTGATGGGACTCCAAACAGAATACTTTGTTCCACTGTCAAAAATGTGACTAGAAACGTTCATTGGATGAGAGGAATAAACCGACAAGCTCGAGAATGGAGACAAGTTCAGGATGGTACATTTCATAACGTTTCTTTCATATGCTGTAGTATAGTTTTATATAGTGGTTGGGTCGAGGAAGTCGCAGGTATATAGGACATTATTCCTGAAGTGACCTCACCTTAAAATCCAAATTTCTCTGATCAGGCGCAATCTTTGCTATTTGAAAGTTACCACTCTTGATGTAGTTGATCTTTTTGTTTTCAAAAAGGTGGAACTCTTTAGTTTTGATACACACATCAATTTTTTCTCTTCGTAATGATATTTTTCATCAACTTACGGGTGATCAAAAAGTATCGTGAGATATAAGTATAAGTAGTATACTACTTATGTACATATATGAATGAAATATTGGTCAAACAACTACCGTAGGGTCCTCCTGGTAGCAACTGCCATTTGAGATAATTACACTAGCTTCCTGTAGAACCGCGGTTAACTACACCTATGGCCACGTCTCAGCATGCATTTGAGATGAGTGACTACATAGCGCGATAAAATAATGGCAAAGGACCAGCGAAATATTCATGGGTATTCACGACACGGAGTGGCTTGAGGATGACCGCCTTCTGCATCCATCCGGCAAGTGCCACGGCATATTCCTGGCACACGGGTATGGACTTGAAGTGCTGCATCAAGGAAAGGCTTCCGCTGAAGCTATAATTCTCTTACACTGATGAATTGTTTGTTGTAATATTTGGCCCATATCGTCTTTGGACCCTAATGGACCCTCGTTCAGGCGGCTTTTTCCAAATATTGCGTTGTTCGTTTTTGTTTAAATTTGAAATCAAGTAATCCTTGCGCCTGAAAATCGGCCCCGCCGTACACCTTGAATGGAAGACATTAGCGTGGACTGTCATGCCAGCCTCAATTATCCTGTACCCGTAGCGACGGGTAACGTCTATGTCGACGCTGAACCGTTAGTAATGAAAATTTCGTAACCCGCCGTGTCACCATGATTCGTATTATTGGAAATTTCAAAATGTATTTTCGGTGCTAGCACTGCGATCGATAAAATGAATGCGCGCCAGCGCTCCCAGGTCTGGGTAGTGATCTCCAGATCTGAATAGACTTTCGAATGTCTGGGATTAATCAATTTCTGAAAAACTCCAAGATATTTGTTCTGAAAATCATAAGACTTTTTTCTTGACTGATTCTTTTTTTTTCATTCGGGAAGCAAATTATTGTTCTTCATTTCTAATTTGATGAATGAAACATGAGAATGGGGTAATCCTCCACGGAAATGTGGGGATGAATATTTCTGGATAAAATTGATGTACCACAATTTAAATTAGTGTGAAACCTCTCGAATAGAAAGTCAATAATAATAATTTAGAATAATATATTTGAATTTTCAACCAAAAGAGATAATATTCAACAAAAGAGTTGAGTTTTCAGGCTGAAACGATAAATTTTTCAGAAAAAAGACGACCATTGAACAGAAAATCATGAATTTTTAATAATTAAAAAGCAAACAGTCAATTTTCAACTGAATGGACGAATATGGGAAAGACATTTGCATTTTCAATCGAATCGTTAAACTTTGAAGTCAAAGGAGGTAATTTTTTGAAAGACATTTGGATTTTTAGTCCATTTTGTATTAAATAGTTACAGTTTTCACGAAAAATATTGAAGTTGATATTTCATCCCACGCAACATCCAAAATTAAAATAAAAATCCGTTTAATCAAACTATAGAGAAATGAATCGTCTTAGAAAAATATGATTGTTGTCATTTTAAACAAAAAAATGTCTTGATATTGAATCAAGCACAGTTGAATTCTATTAGAAAACTAAATTTTTAACATATTAATTGACCCCTCCACCAAAAAGGTATAATTTTCAACCAAACTTTTGAATTTGAACAAACTAATCTTGAAACTAAAATAGACGATATTTTCGGTTGCAAATGCAACTGTCTTTTTCATATTCGTCCATGCAGCTCAAAATTGAACTGCTTGCTTTTTAATTAATAAAGATTCATGTTTTTCTGTTCAATGGTCGTCTTTTTTCTGAAAAATTGGTCTTTGTAGCCTGGAAACTCAATTCTTTTGTTGAATATTATCTCTTTTGGTAATGAATAATTTTTCTTTTATGGTTGAAAATTCATATGTACCATTGTAAATGTAATATATTTTGCCTTTCTATTTAAAGGGTTTCATACTGATTTTAATTGTGGTACATCAATTTTATTCAGAAATAAGTATCCCCATATTTTCGTGGGAAATTACCCCATTCTCATGTTTCATTCATTAAATTAGAAACGATGACCATTAATTTGCTTCCCGAACGGAAAGAAGAATCAGACAAGAGAAAAGTCTTCTGGTTTTGAGAACAAATATCTTGAAGTTTCCCAGAAATTGATTAATTCCAGACATTTGAAAGTCTATTCAGACCTGGAGATAAATACATAGATAGATACATCTCAAAATTCCCAATATTACGAATCATGGTAACACGCCCAGTAATGAAATTTTCATTACCAACGGTTCAGCGTCGACATAGACGTTACCCGTCGCGACGGGTATAAGATACTTGAGGCTGTCATGGCAGTGCTCGCCAATGACTCCCATGCAAGGTGTACGGCGGAGCCGATTTTCAAGCGCAAGAATTACTTGATTTTAATCTTGATTACTTTATTTTGTTTAAACAAAAACAAACTACACTGCATATTGGATGAGGTAGGACAAATATTACAACAAACAATTCATTGGTGTAAGAGAATTAGCACCTTAAGGTTACTAACCAGTGAGCGCGTCGCGCCTGCAAGAGCACCGATGATGAGAACAATTGTTTTAACCAGATATCCTTGGTGGAGTCGCTGCAGCTGCTGTGTATGATCTTTATACTTTTCCTTCTTATTAATCTCCTTGCCTGTGATGTAGCAGTCCGCCAGCGCCGAGAATTCGATTACGAACATAGTTCGTTCACGTTTGTCAAAGAGCATGATGTAAGATCTTGTGAGCTGGATAGAGACAATTGTCAAGAATGTATAGTTCCGCTAGAATCCACTCGTTCTCAAGAATTGACTCTATCCCCCTTGAGGCATTCGGCAGGGCAGGGTCGCAGTCAACACCGTAAGATCGAGACAGATGGTAGTGAAGATGGTTTTGTGAAGGAACGCTCCCTTTCCAATCGCGTTGTGTTTATACCTGCTTGGAAGAACCTCTTTCACTGATGTTGTATCCTGAATGCGGCTCGCAGGCACGCCCAGATATTGTGGGCCTTTCTAGCGCTAAGTTGTCTGATAGCAATCCCGCCCACAAGCTCAAGGTCCTCATCTATACCTGCTATTCGTCCACGTTTCAGATGAATCTTGGCACATTTATCTAATCTAAAGTCCAAACTGATTTCTTAGATTTCTTTTCCATAGCATAGATCTTTAAGTAACCCATATAAAATATATGAGTGACATTAGTTCCGCTACAGAAGTACCTGTAAGAACCGCGGAGCGCGAGAGATTGTGCCAACAGTGTGGATGCAGAAGAGGAGAGGGCTCATTGGGTCACCCTAAAAGACACCTCTCTGGAAACTGATGCTCTTGGTTGTCACATGATATTTTCCAGAAGTAATAGTAGATCTGGTCTTCCGAAGGGGTATTGATCACTCGATGCATCCTGCTGTATCTGGATGAACCTTCAAGTTTTCCAACATCCAGCTGATAAGTCGATGGGAAGTTGAATCAAAAGCTTTCTGGTAATGAATCCAGGCCATCGACAAATTGCGTTTGTGGTTTGTAGCGTCGTCGCAGACATTTCTGTCGATCAGTAGGGTTATCCGACAGCCTGCTGCACCTCTTTTTTATCCTCGTTGTCCGCTAATCACATTCCACATAGGTCCAATTATCCGAACAATCCTGCAATTCAGGATAGATTTAAAGGTCTTATACAACGTGTTTGGACAAGTTATTGGCTTGTAGTTCCTTAGGTCAGACAAGCCTCCTTTCTTTGGTAGGAGTACAGTTCGTACTAACACCAGCCACTGCGGAATAGGGATCTCCGACTTTGAATATGAGGTGAAGATGCGGGCCAGATGTTGCTGTGTAGGAGTGAACTTTTTCCCCCAAAAGTTCTTGATACAATCTGGAGCAGCAGCGGAGAAGTTCTTCGTGCCCCTTATGCTTTCTTTACCTCTTCAGCAGTGATTGGTGGGCATTCCTTCTCGGATGTTATGAGGTTTTTGCACAGCTCCTTGAAACGTATGATGCTCTTTGTGCCTACGTTCAATAGATGTTTTACTTCGTAAATCTCTCTCCAAAATATTCCGGCTTTTTCGGACTTTGGTTGGGTTCAAACTGAAACAGGAGAATCGCTGGAGAGGCGCGATGGGTCAGCGAGAAACTTTTGATTCTCCCTGACCTATCCGTCCCTCTTCCTTATTCTCTTCGTTGCGTCAAATAGTACTTGTATTTTGGTCACAATGTGTGTCTTGATGGTCATCAGATTTGACATTTTCAACGTGTCATGATGGATCCTCATTTCATGAGCGAACTTTCGGACTTTTGCCGTAAAAGGCTTACCGGATTTCATATAGCCTATCACACACTGTACATGGGATGCATTTTGTCTTGCCCAGACAACCTTCTTATTTGTTTAATGCAAGCGATTTTTCGTATTTTCATCAATCGTTGGTTAAGTCCTTCGATGTGAATCTGCTAAAGCTCTTGCTGCATCATAAACTGCACAAGTGAAGGTCCAGAGGTAGGAATCTTCCGAGAGATCCTCATGAAGGTTACCATCCATTCCAGCTAGATCATGGGGCTTGGGTGGAACTTTGATGTTTATTATTCTCCTTGTCCTAAAATCGACATCGTCTCTTGAGGGATGCCTTGTTTCAGCAGTTGGTCTTAATGTCGCTTCCTGATTTTCATCTGCGGCTTGTTCTTACAGTTGTTGATGAAGCGCTCCGCGTACAACTCTTGTTCGCGAGAGGTTTACGGCACGGTTTCTCAACACTTGATGTGAAAGGTGCGAGAGCTCCGGGTGTTTCTGGCACCACATACTGTGCATGCGTGTCATGTAACCTCTGCGATTAGCGACAGTCCTGACATCGTAGCGGTTGAGCAGGTCATCATCAAGTAGATCCTTCCATGAAGAACGTCGATTATCTCGCCATTTCATCATCGCTTTTCCATTTAATGTGGCACCCTGGGCTCTAGAACGATCGGCAATACTTGCCGAACCAATGCCGAGTGCTCTGCACGTTCGATCATTTTGAACCGCAGTCAAAACTGGATCTAAGTTTCGGGTTTTCATAGTTGTTCCCACGAGTAGCTAGGGAAGGGATTGTCCGCCTCCGCAGAGCCCCGCATGCAGAGGCAAAGTACGCTCTAGGGGCATATACTCTAGGAGTTGACGTGGTATCTTAGAGACACCGTTGGAGACACCACTCTCTGGTGCCATGCAGCCTTCAGAAAGGTTGTTTACCCCTTAGCTGGGGGGTTTCTCCTTCAGGACCATCCCTAGACAGTTGTCCGCGACTGCTTATTAGCTTTTTAAACCGTATTCAGCAGAAACCCTCGGCACAGGGACTTCCTATCCGCAACCTGACAACATGTTCGGTGGCTTTGTCATAGGCCTATCCGTTCGATAGAAGATGACGCATCGGTAGAGGGTTCTAGAATAATGGAGACTACGCGAGTCTCAACTGGACTACATTTCTTCAGTTCAACAAAAGTTACTTTATTTGTTATGTCGGAGAAAATCATTTTATATTTATGCATAATCTGCAAACATCTAAAAAATTTTTGCTTCATTTTCGAAGTGACCTAAGCTTTTTATGTTTGATTTTTAACGCGCTTGTTATAAGTCTGTTGGCACTGAGACATGAATTATCTAACGTTTTTGAACACGACCGTATTCGACTGCGGGCGAATCTGCTTGTTCTACATGTAGTCACAGTTTCAGGACATAGTATCTAGTGGGACATTAGTTTGACTGATGATAATGAACCCAAATAGAATACTTTTAAGGCTATTAACGCTGTTAAGGCTATTGGTTCGCCCGATAAGAGGACATCGTAAGGAAAAGTTTTTCTGAACTTACCGGCCTGGTAAATCCGTGGAAACTCAAGAATTTTTTCAATATAAATTCTAATGAAATAAATGTAAAATAGTAAAAGATCTTTCTTTATGTACCCACACCAGTGTCCTAGACTTTTACTGCTGATTTCAAATTTTTCATCAAAAGTATTGTAGCACATATGGGAGATTCTTCGAATGCGGGGCTCTTTTGCAATATATAAATTTTAAAAATAATGTACTTCGTGTTATAAGCACCAGAGAAAGTGTGTGGTAAAAATATATTAGCAGCACTCATGGGGTCTCCCATCGTTTTGCGTTCTCTACATTCCTGTTACTAAGAATTACATCGAATGAAGTCGACAGAAATATTTTCGAAATAATTCATTATGTCTTGAATCTATATTGTATTCTTTTATTTTATTAATTTTGTATGCAAACTGCTATTTTTATTCTGAAAACCTTAGTTTTCATTACATCCTGGGCAAACCGCTTTCAGAAAGGGAAAATTTATTATCGATTCATCTGTGACAAGCCAATTCGTAGGTTTAAGAGTTGGTGGTACGAATATTCACAGTCTGATTTCTAAGAGAATATTTTTTGAAAGACATTCGTTATAAAGCACTTGACGCTAAGCGAAATATTCCGTAAAACATTTCTAAATCAATTGAGTAAGCGCCGCCGTCAAATGCCGCAAAGTAGAGATCTAAAGAGTGTAGGGGAACTTGAATATGTATGTGAGTGGGCGACATATGTTCTTAAACTCCTTCCCGACCACACTATACAATATTTGTCAACTGAACTTCTCATTACTGATATAATTAATTTACGGTAATGCACGTATATAAATGTTTAAATGCTTAACACATAGGAACTTTTCATTTTTCGGTCGTCGATTCATTTTGTTTATTTCATTTTTTTTCTCTCGTTTTGCTTATGATGATTCACTTGCTGAAACTAACAAAAGATAAATTAGGAATAAGAAACATAATTGATAGATTATTCCGATTTGTTTCTATTCGTTCAAGATTATATCTGTCAATTTTTTATGAAGTTCAAACGAGAAAGCCTTTGTGAAAATATCTGCAATTTGAACTTCAGACGATATCCAACTCATCGTCGTTGGAAGTTCATTTAAGACATCCTTTTATATTGTGCTCTCCTATTTCTATCATGTGTCTCACATTATTACCACTGTTCGTCTTTGCACTAGCTTCAGCTGTTTTAATATCACACCAGAGCAGTTTTGAGCAGAATGAAGTTTCCACTATGAAACTCAATGAATTGTTCAAAGTGACCATTTCTTGACAAGCTTCACTCAACGCTTCATACTCTGCTTGGTAAGTGGATAGAGCTACATATAACTGGTAATGCGTTTTCCAGTCACACTGAGTCTTCATATAACTGAATTACAAATCCACAAGTTATGAGCGATCCCTTTCAGTCTGCAAAACTTCCATATGAGAAGTATGTAGATCGTTTGATTTTGACAACAATCTCAGTCTCTAAACTTTGACTCCTTTGGGATACCTGGAGTCGTTTTACCATCTTCTAATGATTTTCAGTTGGATCTATTTGATGTCTGCTCAGCACAATGAATGCATAAGCAATATCTGGTCGAGTCACATTTGCAAGATTTGATACACTACTCATAGCTTCTCTTTACGGTGCATTTTCTATTTTCCTCGTTCAAGTCAGAGTTTCCTGATCGTTTGGATCTTCTCTCAATTTCCTTTCTCGATTTGCTACTTGAATTGTAACCATAAGTGTTCGTTGAGAGTGCATCTCGTTAAAATCAAATCTTTCCAAGATTTCATTGAAATGAACTTCTTGATTCAAGATTATGATTTGATTTTCCCTGTCTCGTTGCATCGCGATTCCTAGAAAGTTTCTAGGTTCTCCCAAGTCAGTCATCTCAAACTCTTTTTGTAGTTTCGTTTTCACTTCATTTAGTTTTATTTTACCTATCACTTGTGATAAGCATATCATCGATATAGAGTAGTAATATTAACATGTTGTCTTTTTCTTCGCAAGTAAATAAACAAGGTTCGTAATCATCAGAATCTAAACCGATTCTCAAACCTACTTCTGTAAATCGTTCATTCAACCTTTTTGGACTCCTACGCAGAACATGTAAAGCAGTGCATTCCTTCCGCGAAACCAGCGCATAAGTTTCTTTCAGATCGTGTGTATCTCTGTCCTCAAACCCTTCTATCAAAAGCTTCGTCTTGTATTTTGTATTCTGGTTTTCTTCAATTCTTCGTTCGAAACCCCACCGAGAGTCCATAATTTTGGGTTCGCTTCTATCTGACATTATCGCTGGTCGGTCAACTATTTCTCATGATACATTTTTATCTATGGAGTTTAACTCGTCGTTCATAGCTTCTTACTATTTAATTAACTGGTCCGCAATCATACCTGTTCAAATTTTTTGCAAACAGGAGTCATGCAATAACGCTAGTTTCTCAGGTTCCTGAAGAAAAAATTCCCTCCAAGTTTGGGCTATATCCCTTGATATTAAGACGCACCGCAATGGCCCACAATATCCTGTGAGATTGAAAAAGAAAGAAAATGGACCAATTTTTTCCTCATTACCTAATCAGTCTTTTTGGGCCCTAATCGGGTGCTGAATAGCCCGCCGTGACGGAACGATTTTCTGAGTTGTGTTTGTTGTTCTGATCTTGTAATACACAAAAAGCTGAGCGTCCAAAGACTTTTGCACGGCAGTGTATGCAGTAAAATCGTTTTATTTGGTTCACATCAAAGCTATGACATGGTGCACTCTTCTGTTGTGGTGAAGTGATTCGTTTGCGTTATTTGGTCTTCTATTGTAAGCATACATTGCTGCTCCTAGAGCTGAATCTCACATAATTTCTCGAAGTTTTGAATCATAGTTGTATGCACTCACCTCCTTCTGTATAGTCTGGTGGAATTGGTTAGACACACCATTATGTTCTGGAGTATCTGAACAAGCAACCTGCTGTTCAGTTCCCAGACGACTAAGAACTTCCACAGTATAACCTCCAGTATACTCTGTTCCCTGATCTTATCGTAAGTAGCAAACCTTTGTGTCATAACCTGGTAAATATTCTCGTTTTTTTCACGAATGCTTCGAAACACTCTCCTGTTTCACTTTCCGCTCCCATCGGATAAGCCATTGCTAACCTTGAATAATCGTCGATGAAGACAAAAGTGTACCTGTATCCTTTAGAATAATCGTCGAGTGTATTATCTGCAAGGGTTCAGCTGCTCTTTTTCTCGTCGTATTAAATGGTAGCTTATAGATTTTCGATATCATGCAAACTTCGCACTCTTAAATCGATTCCTGAAATACAGCTTTCTGTAATGGTTCATTTTCCGGGCTTAGTAATTAATTCAAATCGTTCGATTGCCTATCCCAGATAGTTGTATCGGAATTCGCATTTTCGTGAACATCGCGCTTTTCTACTGTGGGCTTTTCTACCGAATCGTTATATGTATTTCCGTATTTATTTACTTTGACCCTATCACAATTTCTCTCTGAATCGGAACTTCCAGTTTTACTTTCAATATCGTTAACCTCTTTTTCTTGTCCCATTTCTCCATCACCGTCTACCGCTTCGTTTTTATTCTGAAAAATTTTTGCTGTCACGCTTCGAGTTAGATGGTTAGGGTTTTCACTACTGTCGTTAGAAGTAAAATTGGCAATAATTATTACATTTCCGTTATCTACATACGTAAATACTCAAACCCATATCAGGAAACCTTCTCAAAGGAAGTAAATTTCCAGAAAGCGTGTCAGCGAAATAACATTTCTACATCTATTGTTCTACCTTCATTTGTAATTATTACTACCCTCCTCGCTCCCTTCATTCTCAAATCAGTTGCTGAATCTTCATTCGCACATTTAATTACACCGTAATTTTCCTCATCAAAAGTTTTGAAAATTAATTTAGAATTGATCAGGTGCCTTGTCGCTCTTGAGTCTGCTAGAAGTTTGACAAAATTTTGATGCTGTTCGCATTTCTATCATTTGACAATGGAATACAATTATTGTAATTTGCATTAGAAACATTCTTACTTTTATCGTTCTCGAAATCTTCCCTGTTGGCTGGATTTTCCTTGTCTTTTGATGTCCAACTGTTATGTTGCTCCGATCCTCTATTTCTATTAAATCCACACTTGCCTTTGTTGTAGGCAAACTAAGGCCTCTTTACGTATATATATATATATCTCCCCGCATCGTTATGTTAACGTTTGAAAGAGCCTCTTTTCGTATTGTAAAGATAGGGACCTCCTTAAGAACGAATAGCGTTATAATATGTACTTGCATTATATCTTTTCGTTCCTCCTCGTCCATCTCGTCCATGTGGTGCGCATCTTTGTGGGCAATTTGCTGGCTTATGAGTAATAAACTCGTTGCATTTATAGCACTTCCTTAATCTAATACCTTTTATAGTACAATCTCGACCGACATGACGTTTTCCCTTATCGGTCAGAAGAGTCGTATCAAGTAAGTTTTCGTGGTGTCTGATCAGTTCTTCAAACTCATCCCAAACTTCATAAGTTTTCTATTTATTTTGAACGTATTGAATATTAAACCATTTTTTTCTTATCGTTACAGACTTTAGGATAGTTTCGCACCGTTTCATCTCCTTTATTTCATTGGATAATTCCACCAGATGTTGAAAAATTCATATAGTGTTAAAAAATTTTTTTTGCGCTGTTAGTTTGTAGTCGTCTTTCATACTAGATCCTCTATTAATGAATTTAACTTAAATGTCTCTTTTACTTCGTTCGAGACTGAGTTCATTCGTTTATGATTATCTTTATTCAATGTATAGACCAAGCTTCTTAAATTCGTACCTAACAATTGATTGAAATTCGTCTCGATAATCAACATTCTGTGAACGAGATGCTCCCATGGATATAGAATTGTCATCGGATTTTCGTTTTTCTTCGTCAGCTAATTGTTCTTGAGGACTCTCTAGAACAGGACGCGACAATCTAATAAGTAATTAAGGATTGGTCGAGCGGAGTTGGTTATTGTGAGAGAGTGCGCAACGGGTGCGAGAGAGAAAAATTCGCTCATTTCCTCTCCCGCTTCGGCCGTTTGCCATCACTTCCTATCCCGTTGTGAATAAAGGTGGGGCAACATTGTCGCGTCCTTCCCTAGAGGGTCCTTGACTGTTCTTTTCCTCTACGTACAAACTCAAGATTGCCTTATTTGATTGGAATGATTCTTGTGATCGTTAGCCTTCGGCTCTATGCTACTGCAAAAACTTTCCATCTCGTAATCTAATATTTTTACATCTGAGTGATGTGATGCATAATTGTATTGAACAATTTATTCGTATTTTGGCAAACAGTAGTCACAAAATTCATCATTTTTGCAGTTGCTTACATCATCTTAGTGAGTGTCAAGCTAAAACTGGCTACGTTGATCCCCTTTTATCTTTCTTTTTCTGTAGAGTTTATCACCCTTCCTATAGATTCGTTCTTTTATTATCAGCATTAAAAAATCATTGAAAAGTGGTGTTTTTCATGTAAGGACATTATTCTTCTCATTCATAATGACATCTTTATAATAATGGTTAAAAAATGACATTTTACGGTTCTCCCAGGCCGGTCAAATTGTAAGAACATTTCGCTATAATTTTTCCCTCTTCCATAGTTGACAAGATTCAACAATAGCTTACTTGAGAATTGATTTCCTGTTCGAAAATTCAT
>WSXT02027109.1:0-13879 GCA_011762715.2 Neuroterus valhalla | reverse complement strand
GCTTATTCTTGTATTCGCAGTTAACCTCAGGGGTGTTTAACCTCAGGGGCCTTCCCTCTATCCGCAACCTGGGGACGACTTACTTTAAATGTAAAAAAGATACGCTGTAAAATTATTCACAAATATCAGTCGTCAAAATCGAATTTTTACACATTTAAAAAATCTGACCCTTGGGCAATAGTTAATCCGCGGCATCCACGCGTAGTCCCTTCAATAATCCGGCGTCTTTCGTGTAAATTTACCGGATATTTTGCCCGAAAAGTCCTCAGCCTTTGCTCTGTTTATCCAATTTCGTTTATCATATTTTCTCGAACATTTCCAAAAACTTACAACTTTCGATAGCATATTAAGCAATCGAACTAACAATAAGAAGATCTGGTCAAATTTGCAAAAAGTTATGGATCTATTCAAATCTCTTCCTAATGATTGTTTATGAAAATAACATTTTTACATATTTTTTATTAATCTACATAGTTTAATCATTCAATAGAGATATAATATAGAAAGTTAAGAAAAATTTGTCCGTGTATACTTAAAAAAATTATTGATTAAAAAACGGAATTGGAAATCAGATTCAACGGATCTCTTCAGAAATGAACTATCTCTTATTTGAAAGAAGAAAGTGATCAATCGAAATCACAACAAAATTATCTTGTCATAAAATCAATGGAAAACTAATGACGTAAAACTGATAGATTACGCAGACACACAAAAAGAAAAAAGTTTTCTGACCCATGGGTGAGACCATGTTGATTATATGTTTTTTGGGTCGCTGAAACCGGATCCAAAATTAATTTTGCCCCATCACGTCAGATTTTCGACATAGAGTCAAAAGGCCTTCAAACACACCCTAAATGAAGAATAATGGTGGCCTGAGTGTCGGAATATATTACATATTTCTTGAGTCGCTGAAATCAAATCCGGAGTTTATTTTACTCCATTGCGTCAGATTTTCGAGATGAGCTCAACAAGCCTCTACAAATACACAAAATGAGGTTAAGTCGGAAAATTGATATAAATTGTATGGCAGTCAGACAAGCATAACTTTTCATTTATTGGAGTGTCGGTAGAAAATCTTTGAGGTTATGTCGAAAACCTGGCGATATGGAGTAAATTAAACTTCGAATTGGGTTTCAGCCGCCCAAAAAACACATAATCAACATGGTCTCACCCGCAGGTGAGAAAATTTTTCTTTTTTGTGTGGCTGTGTTATTGATCAAGTATAAAATGATATTTCTGGAATGTCTAAAAGAATTAATAGCGATACTCGATATATTTTTTTCATGGATACCTATTGTGACATAAAATCAATAAACAATTATATGAATAATATTATGATGTTAATTTTTTCTGTCTACTGATCTCATCAATATTTGAAGAGTTAATTATTCAAATATTGTTTTTCTGAAAGTTGTGAAAAAATGACTCTCTAGCTCCGCTGGGAAAACAACAACAACAACAACTTTCAGAAAAGCAATATTTGAATAATTAACTATTCGAATATTGATGAGACCAGTAGACAGAAAAAATTAAGATCATAATATTATTTACATATTCCTGGTCAAAACCGTTACATCAAAATCAAAACAATTATATGCCTTGAATTTGTGTTTATGCCATATAACTACTTACCTTGTGCAAAAAATTGTCAAATACATGAACTTTATGTCATTTTTTCCGCTGTTTCAAATATTGTCATTATCCTTTCATGAATTCTTTAAATGAAAATTTCCTTAAAATGAGAAATGAAATACATCCCACTACAATATATCGTGTAATTTTATAGGGTTTCAATGAATAAAATGTATCTTGGAAAAAGTAGCACTTTCGTCGTTACGCTGTGACACCCTCAATTTGTGCTCTGTTCTGTCCTGGAAGATTGATTGCCTAATAAAAATTTGACTTGATTCAAGTACTCAAACCGTTCCTAGTACAAATTCTATTTTATTCTCAAAAAATCGAAATAACGTTTTTTGTGGTATATGATATAAAATTTCAGTTCACACTTCTGGGGCGTATTTTCTGTGGATTTAGTTTGTAAGATTTGAAATATTTTTCTATTAGGTACCAAATCACACAACTCGAATATTTTCGAAATATTTTTCATTTCCCAAAATCTTATTGACTATTTACAAGCCTAAAACAATAAAAATACAAACATTTTCCTACATATATTTAGAAAAGGAAATTTTAGAAACCGACAAACACTGAAATAATCTAGGCAAAATTTCCTGTAAATGGTATCTAAAATCCTCTGATAATCTACAAATTTTTAGAAAAAAATGTATAACGTATTTAGACCTGAAGAAATTCTGAAGTGGCAGTATTTTTTATGCAACTCCTATAGTAAGTAATGTTTGTTATTCCCGTTCGTGTAATTATATGAGGAAATATCATATCGATTTTTAGTGTCCTTACTGTACTGCTATTGTACTTTATTCTCAAGAATAGTTGTTGTTGTTATAGCCTATGATTTTGGTATGATAATGAGAATTATGAAATATTTAATAGGTATGATAATAATTCAATGGAAATCAGTTTAAAAAATTTTCCAATTCTAAGTGTAATTGTTCATTGACGATCACAAAATTTTTTACCTTGATCTGCATTTGCGATTTGTAGTTATGTGTAATAGAAGTTTTTTGTTTGATCAAAATAGCCTGGATGTGTTATATTCATTTTTTATAGATGGAAAAATTTGTATATTTGGAATGAAGCATCATGGCATTTGAAGAAAGAGATATTTGGTGTTTTGTGTGTAATCAAGATTATTTATACCTAATTTTCATGGAGACAAATTCGAACGAGGAATTCCAATTTTCATACATAGAATTCATATTATAACATTCTGACTTACATTCCCTATAAATACTTTGTGTTTTCAAATCTAAAGAAATATGAAACCAAGCAATATAGCTGTTTGAATTGAAAAAATGGTTCAAGTTTTTTATCTTTTGTAGAGGAATGTAAAATTTTATTGAAAACTTTATTTTGTGATTTTCGGAAATATTTCATAAATGGCGCGCAATAATTATTCTGGTTTCTTTAATTCAATTTAAAATGCACAGTCTCAAAAGAAAACTAAGGGAAATCTCATGTCAAATCATCCAAACCGGAAATTCGTGAATGACGCGGTGGAGTAATTGGATTTAAATTTTCAAACAGGAACTAGCTCAAATTATTGAATATGGGTAAAGGGGAAGAGGGCTTTCTATGCAAACCCTGTTTTCTGAACTTTTTTCAAAACTCTTTATCAGAAGAAAAAAAATTCAATCTTCCTGTATTTTCTGACGATAATCCGATTTGTAATGCAACGCCTAGGGTGTACAAATGAAGAAAAAAAAGACCCCATGAAATTTGCACGAAATGGCTTCTTGTCATGCTGTCTCATTGGACCATTTTGTGTAATGTCAAACCCGCAGATCAACGAAACGAGAGACAATCATCCCTCGACACTCCAAAATAACCCCTGTATTCCCAACCCCTGAGAATCTACTCTGGTGACTCAAAAAAAAACCTCTCAAGGTTTTGAAATTGCCGCCGATTTTCCAAGAAAAAAAATCTCCCACAAGCTCGCAGAACCAACCTCTGTCTTTCTGAATACCTTAGATCCATCCTCAAGCAATAAAAACAACACTTGCAAAATATCAACGACTCTCCCCGATAGAGGATGCTTTCCACATTTATTTTGAAGAGGAACCAAAGAAATTATGCCTGAGCGTACAGAAAAACATGCCTGCCTTCTTAAAGATCTTGGAATCCTAAGCACTCGAAACCTATTCCTGATTTTTCTATCGACTAAAAATCATTCGTTTATGTATCCTAAAAATCATTCCCTCTTACTGAGCAATCACATCTTGAAATCATCTCGAGGCAATCAGAAACAACTTCTACTCATTCAACAACTAAGGAATAAAAGAACCCTCCGCCTTTTTCAACACCCAAAAATCACCTCTAAGAAGTGAAAAAACATATTTGTTTTTGCCAACACCTTTACATCTCTTCCTAAGCCTAGAAAAGCATTCCTAGGCACTTAAGGATCATCCCTAACTTCACAAACGCCTAAAAAGAATTCCAAGCTATTCTAACAGTACACTTAGAATTCATCGATGGGCACTCAAGAAACACCTTTGCCTTCTTTCACACGTAGCAATCTTCCCAAGGCACTCAAAAACAATCCTTGCTTTCTTTACACCTTAGAATCATCTCTATGAACCGAGAAACAACAACTGCCTTTTTCAAGACCTTCAAATTTCTTCAAGACCGGAAAATTATACCTTTACGCCTAAAACTAGACCTTGGACATATAAATATTATCTCCAATCACACAAGAATTACCCCTAACTTTCCGGACACCTAAAAACCATTGATAAGAACTCGTAAACAACACCTTCAAATCATTTGTAGGCCACTGGCTTCCCCAACTACCAAAAATAATACCACTGCACTTAAAAACAACACATGCAATCAAATCTAACAAAAAATTTTTGAGATTCATAAACATTTTGACGAAAAGCCATTTTCTGTACATTCAATGCGGGGTTCTTTTGCCCAATCGGTTTATGTTTTCCGATCGGATTGTGAATTTGAAAATTGAAATTTGACATGAAATACCCTTAATCCATCGCATATATCGAGGAAACAATTCGAGAAGAAAACACATCTGAAAGATCACGTTTGCATGTTGATGTTGAAATGAGTTCATGTGTTTACGGCGGACCTGAAAGCTCTAGATTTTCATTTCAGATGGAGTCGAAGACACAGACACGGCATTCCTAGAGGATCAGCCCGAGACGTGATCGATTATCGAACTGGATATATTAAATCTCATCTTCGTTCTCCTTCGGGAAGGGTTCGGTGACTAATTTCAGCCCTACGTGGTGAACATTGTCCTCCTAGACCTAGAGGTCAAATTCTGAAAGTGGCCTAAAAAGTCCTGTTGTTTTGATCTAAAATGTGTTCATCGGTAGCCGCCCAGTGGTCGAAATCAAGAATTGATTTGATTTTTTAATTATATCTCCTTCTCAACAATATATTGATCATTAAAAAAAGATGAATCTTATATGGACATATCAATGAATGTTCACGAGCGTGGTCCCAGAAGTACCCGGCCTAACAAATAAAACGCGAAAAAGATTGGAAGAAATTTTAGCGATCAGAAGTACCGACCTCATAAAGCTTGAATGTGAAGTTTGAAGCTGCTAGATTGTTTACTATTTGCTTGACAGCCATCAATAGTGAACGTTCTCAGTGAATTCGTTAACATTGACAAAATTGTTCATTGCTACGTGATACAGTAGTTTCATTTGTAAGGTTTCAGTTGAACTGAAATCAAAGCAGAGCTAGATTCTACTTTGGGGGAGTCTGCTCCTTCGTTCTCAACTATTTAATATTGAGTGGCTGAGTATGAACGAGATCGTGCCAGCTGCGAAGATGGACATCGCCGTGGTTTACAAAATGAGGTGACAACGCCAGAAATGGTGAAGAAAATGTACAAAACGGTATTTGATTATTGTCGAATGGAAGTGCGCGAGCTGGCAGACAATGCAGACATATCAAAAAGTTCTGTACATCGAATCTTGACCGAAAAATTTTCCATGAAGAAGCTGTGCGCAAAATGGGTGCCACGTTTGCTCACAGTGGTGCAAAAACAGCGTCCTGCGGATGTTTCGATCAAGTGTTTGGCGATGTTTGATAAGAATTAAAATGAGTTTTTGCGTCGGTTTATAACCATTGATCAAACTTGGGTTCATCATTCCACACATGAGGCGAAGGAACCGTCAAAAGAATGGACTGAAAGAGGAGAATCGGCTCCAAAGAAGGCAAAGACAGTTCCATCAGCTGGCAAGATCATGGCGTCAGTTTTTTTGGAATGCGCGTGGAAAAATGTTCATTGATTATCTTTAAAAAGGAAAACCAACAACGGAGAATATTATGCAAATCTATTGCAGTGTTTGAGTAATGAAATCAGGGAAGAACGGACACATTTGTAGATAAAAAGTTTTCTTCCATCAAGACAATCCACCAGTTCATACACGTGCGATCGCCATAGCCAAAATCCATGAGCTGAAGTTAGAATTGCTTCCTGACGCACCCTCTTTGCCAGATTTGGCCCCCTCGGAATATTTTCTCTTTCCAAGCCTGAAGAAATGTCTCGATGGAAAAATATCTTCCAACAATAAAGAGGTGGAGTCTGCAGTAATTGCAAAGTATCGTAGCTATCAAACATCGATGGGAAAAGTGTGCAAAATTTTTTGTGTTTCCTTTGTTAGGCCGGATACTTCTGGGACCACCCTCGTATGGCATAAATACTGTCCGGGAATATATGTTCTTATAATGCCAAATTTCGTACAATTACGTAAGAATTTCGAAATTGCTGCTGCCATATTGTATTTGTCACTTCTAAATCTGTGAGTCATGATATCAAATTTCTCAAGACCCTTGGAATCAGCGACCTCAAAAACGCTCTTATACAGAAATTCAAACAAGTATGAAGGAATCTTGACATTTTGTACGCCCCCCTTTGAACCATCAACTTGAATTTGCAATCACAGAAAAATCCTTGGTGCCGAATCCCAAACTTTTAAAATTAGACGCATCTATTAGGAAAATTGCTAGTTATTTTCATCAGAAATATTCTAGTAGATATAACTTCCAAATTCCAGTTAAATAGTTCTGGTTCTGATTTTCTGATTGAAGCTATTCTGGTTATTATTTCTGGTAATAGAAGAAGCGCCGTCTCGTGTCCTTTTTCAAAAGTTTGTTCTTTATCTATGACGTGTTTCTGGAATTGTCATGAGACCTATGATTTTCCAGCTGTATTTTCAATTGTGTAAGTCGATTAGGTGTTTTTTTTAAGTCGGAGCTGTGCATTTCCTGCCTACCTAGCAGTGGTATATTTTCTGATCCGAACTGCAAACATATTTCTTGGATGTCTCCGATAAATGTTAGCATTATCGGCGACAATTAAAAGAAAGTCAGTGTTACAAAATTTTGGCATATAAGAAAATAGATACATGATATAGAAACCTTTTGGAGGAACAGAATAAACTTTGTATCCTCTGTTCAGGGAAATATTCGTTTAATTATTTCTTTTGGAAAAGTAAATGGAATTTTTATTTACTGCACTGAAAAACCGACATAGTCGCCAGCAGTATAATCTAGCGTGTCGCCCTAGATTTTTTCGTCACACGCCCTATAATTTGGTTTTCGCGTCGCACAATATCGGTATAGGCAGGACACCTAAACCAAGCTTAGCTGGTGACCATTAACGAAATTTCAGAGGGTAAACTCTCCTGACAATTTGAGCAAGCACATGTAATTTGGCAGATTTACGTTCAAATACTTGCTGAAATTCTTACAGTTGCCAATTTATCAATTTTCTTTTCACCCACTCATCCATATTCCAAAGAACACAACAAAATAAGAGATCGTAAACAGCCACTTTTCACGACAACAACACAACGAAATTGCTTCCGAACGCCAAATCGGGTCTGGAGCGGATACCTACAAAATTTACCTGTCGCGGAAAAGAGAATGGGCAGCATCCTGATACCTTTACAGCTAAGAAAGGTTTAGCTGGGACAGCCATATCGGTTTTTCAGTGTGAGAGGGATACGAAATGTCCATAAAGATAGATAGAGAAGACGAGCCATAGACTGATGTGTGAGCAGAACCATCTGCAAAAACTATAGCGAAAAGGAGTCGGTGACGTCTATTTCATGGTGTAATTGAGACATGGTGGGTTCCCTCCGTGGACCAATTCTCATCCTGATCTGCGCACTTCTAAAACGCCGCCATATTGAGGAATCAACAAATCAGATGAATCAGCGCAAAATTATATGACATAGCACTCTAACCTCAAATTCCCGCAACAGTTTCTGATTAGTTAATTTTATTAACATGGGAGCGTTCATCGAAGTGAGGGCGCCAGTAGACTTGCACGGTAATGGCTGAAAGCTGTGTAGGTCACACTCAGTGTTATATACAGTGGATGACGTGCAATCGTCGTTGAATGATCAGAATTTTTAGAACATTGCTATTATATGAACAAAATGTTTCATTACTCTTTCACTATGGGCTGCTCGAAGAATGCAATAAAGGACTTCAGATCAATCAGAAACTTCTAATACTTTTGGGCAAAGAATATGGTAAGGGCATTTCAACTTTTTTTTGTTCTGTGTTACCAGAATTATGATTGGTTCGACCAGATTTCTTTTCTTAGTATTGCATATAGTTTGGCATAAACATCGAACACAAATGGGTTACGACTTCGGATCCGAGGGCAGATTCTTCAGTAAAGCGTTATCCTATGGAATTTGATATAGGAAGGTTTTAGGAATTGTTGATTTCGAACCTGATATAAAAAACACAAGTTCAAAATGGTGCATCTGATATGTCAGTCTGAGGTTGCGGATTTCTTATACATGATGTCGAAAATGACAGAAATAAGATTGTGGATACAAAATGGTAACAAAAGTATAAACGTTTTCGCATACTTGTATGAAATTTGTGGTGTTGAGTTTTCGGTGTTTGCTGATTCATGTAAAAGTTCGTCTAAAAATCACAAGAGGTTGTTAAACAGTTAATTCTGGATTTGCATCACTGTGCGCCCTAAAAAATCGTAATAGCTTATCATAGTAACATAATTTATGAATCAAATTAAATGATTAGGTATTAAAATAAATGTTCGAGGACGACGTGACAAATCAGGGAAAATTACCTTTTTATCAAAAAAGACATAATCACAAAATAATAGAAATACCAAACTGGAAATCATCAGGTTTCAACGAATTTGAAAACTGTGCTCATTTTGTTATATAACGTTTAGAATTTACAGTGTTAGAAGTAAGAAGTAAATTAAGGTAGACCATCCTCAACTATATAATACAACCCACAGTAGGTTATTATACTTTGAGAGGCCAAAAAACATTGGATACTTTTTTCTGATTGAAAACAATTATTTCAGATACATTAGTATCTTTGATTCATGATTATCTAATGTTGGTTGCATTATTCGCTGCGGAAGGTTATTTCTTATACTGTTGAAAGGTAGAGTTGACATAAATTTTTCAGATATCCAATCCCTTGAATGTGGGAAAAAAACTGAAAAAATGATAACCGATTCGGAAATTTTCCGTATTGTAAGATTTCCCTGAAGAGAAACAACCGCAATTATCTATTTTTGAATATTTGATTCTTTGAAAAAGTAAATTCCCGAAATTTGTAAATAACCGAAATTTTACATTCTCCAAAGAAGGAACAGAAAACTGCAATAGTACAACCGAAGAAAATCGCGCCATATGGAATGAAATATTTTAAATATGATGTCATCCAAAAAAGTAAGTGACAGACGGTTGTTGATACTCGTTTTGCCCCGCAAATTCAGGGTTCTTTTCCTTCAGAAATGTCTAGAACTACTGCCATTCAATGTACTCATTGGAATTGATAAATTCAGATTGTTTAGCTTCCTTGCAGAATTTTTATCCTGATTGTGTAAAAGGACAGAGTAAGAATGATAAAATTGTCAAATCCCCCGAGCTAAGGCAAAAGATTTTTAGTTTGGTACCGGAAAATTTGAAGTTCGAAGTAAACATAATTTCCTATTGGTTAAGGGAATAATAGCTATTCTTTTCCACTTACAGTTTCTACTGGAGAATGAGAATGAAAAATTATTAACCTTAACACTGAACTTTGCTGAATTTGGAACTATTTGAAAACTATTTAAAAAATTGAATTTTTAATCCTTTCAATCAGTAAATATCTTCCTTTCTCTTTTTCTCAAATTGACTATAAAAATGTCCAAACTTTGTGATTTCTGAGTTCAAAAAATGAACAGAAGTTTACCAATTGCAGAATTCTTATGAAATAAGTTTGAGCATTACCACTCCGCCCAATTGTATGTACATGAAGGAGAACCAAATTACAATTGCCCCGAGAAAATAAAGAAAGTATCATTAGATTAAAAATAATTGTTATTCATGTGAGGTAAAACGAGTTATTTTACATTAAAGATGATCTACTAAATGATTCTCAATGAATAAATAACAAATAATAATTAGGGTGGCATGTTTCTAATTCCAAGGATTTTTTAATGAGCTCATATATTCTCTGTAAGTAATAAGGCTTCGCAAGATGATCGATAAACTTGTCTTTCAATAGGAAAAATATATATTATATAGATTATGTGGGTATCGAATTGCGTCATTTTACAATTTAAGTCTTTCGGAAAAAGCACTTAAATTGAACATACATAATATTTGTTTCAAACGATTCTGAATCGCACTATGATCTATTTTTTGGATTACTTTTTAATGAAATTCACATACATATGAACGATCATTGCAGTTTTTCAATTCGAAAATTTTGTCAGCATTCGAAAATGTTCTATTACAAAAGTTTTTCATGGTATAACTAAGAATAGCGCTAGATTCTATATAAAATAAATTGTGAATCGTAACGTTTTATTTTATAACAATCACTCCAATTGCGGATCTCTGTGAACTCATCTGACACATCTTACATAAATATGAATGTTCTTTTCTCGAAATAAATCTCAAAGTTTGTACGTTTCGTGTCGATTCCAGTGTTACAATAGTGTTATAATATATAATAAATCTTTATGTGCAAAAATGACTTCTTAAGTAAGATACGTATCTAACCTACATAACCATCATAAATTGATGTACCATAAATTATGATGATAATGATTATTCATTCCAATATAAATTATCTTCAAAACAAACATTCTTGATTGTTTTTGATCTACTTCCAGGGTTATGCATCAGACTGAACAAAATGGCCTCAAGTTTATGGTGCAGCATGTGGTAGCCTAAATATTTTGACCAGCCCCGCGCAAGTAAGAACTACCAAAGATCTGAATCGGTAATATTTTACCATGTCCAGGTCTCCAGGAATCTGCGTTAGAAAAAAGGGTGGGGATGAGGGGGCCCCAACCATCGCCCCCTCTTGTGGGATCCAATGCACGGGTGTGGGCAGACGGCGCGGCGAAGCCGCGTCGTGTGCGCACTCGCGATATTTGATCTCCCCGAAGAATGATCTGACTAGAAGAAGTTGATGTGTGTTACCCGTTCAGGCATTGATACACGATCTGAGAAAAATTTGACATGACTGAAAGTAAAAGTGGCGTTTTATGTGTTGTGATGTGGTGGATTTTTACACATCACTTTTGTAAACCCATCTTGTTGGTAGATTAGGGGAAAGAAGAATAACGCGGGGTTCCATTCCCAAAGCAAGGGTTCAACTACTTCAAAAGGAGCACTCTCGGTAATTCTATTCTTGATAGAATAAGAGTATTAATGTATGGGATTTTGTTTTTCATTATTTTTCATATCTATAATCGAGGAGGATTGACGGAGAAAATTTAAAAGTTTGCGGTCATCGAGTGGACCCATATTCCGAGGAGTGAGGCCAATTGAAATCAATTGGACGAAATAAGAGATCTTGTAAGATTCGTAATCTCCCGCCAAGACAAGTAGAGGGCAGCAGCGGATGGACTCGATGAATTACGATTGAAGGGCGGACCTATGGCTCAACAGACCTGTCTTGTAATCTTAAAATTCTAATTTTGTATTACGTTAGAATATGGGTGGGTGGAAAACTCTCGAGAGACCTTCGAGAGCCTGATCGGTTTAAGAGGATCTTAAACCAAATTTGTAAAGAAATTCTGATCTTTGACTTGGAAGTAGGTCAAAGTTGGGTCCCAATTTCAATAGTTACGAGTCTGCTGAAAGTATTGATTTTCTCTGAGAGGTCATGTGACCGAATTGCTTGTCTACTATCGGTCAAATTGAATTCTGGCCCTCGCACGCCATGCGAGGGCATCTTTGTTTGCTGGTTTGCTCACTCTTGTTCTGGGATCGTTGACAATTAGACCGGTGTGTCTGTCATACAATCAAGATGTAATGAGTTGAAATTGGATACAAAAAAAAACCATTTACTTCGCTAAAGATGTCTGAGGTGAAGTTTGTTTCTATTTGGTGAACGTTCGCGAATCGATTTGCTGAAAATATTCGTCAAACCTATTCCGGGAGTTTTGTAGGTTATGAAAACCGTCACCTAACCTTCTCCAACTTCCCGAGAGTGCCCCTTTTCTTTTATATTCTTATCGCGCGGAGTATATTTTGAACTCAATTTAAATGATTGTGTCACTCCTCTAATTTATTTTGGATATCATGAAATTAAAATTACTTGTTCTCAGTTGAGTTACATTATCTAGAATCAGCCTCAGGGCCACGTGGCAAAAAACCACGCACCTCCTTTATACTCCCGATATCTTATATTTTGTAAATTTATTAATAAATCCTTGTGGCCGTATTTGAGGCACATTATGTTTAAATAAAATTGGTCTCTATTGCTGTTTTGCTCTCCCTAAAAGATCCCACTCCCCGACTACTGTTAATACTATAACTCTTTTATCCCCTTGCGGCTAACTGGCGCCCGATTTTGTGGTAATGAGATAATCTTTTAAGATTTATTCTTTTCTTGAAATGGAATTTGTAAATTTGATTCCAAAGCCATTGAAGTGACAAGTTCCGAGACCGATATTGATCACAGTGTGGGAAGAAGCCCGAGAACGGGAAAAAACCACAAAATCTGAAAAATAATTTTATGAAGGTAGAGTAAAGGAGAAGAGAGGAAATGGTTAAGTTAGTCGAAGAAGAAAGTTATTGGTAGCAGGCCAGTGATAGCAGGTCAGTGAGGCGTCGAGAAAAAGTCTTTTAGCATCGCGTGTTTGCGAAGTGGATCATAATCATATTTCCCCAAAGAGGAAATATGTTCAAATGGTGATAATGATGCAGATTCATTGAATTCAACGGAGGTTTCTTTTATGTACTCTGAAATGTACGGTAATTGAAATCCTCTGTGAAGTACAGAGTTCTTAGTATGTCTAAGAGTTTTCGTAATGCGTCTAAGAAATTTATTCTGGATGATCTGAATCTGGTTAATGTTGCTTCTAGATGCACCTCCCCAAATTGTACAGGCATGAGTTATAATTGGTCGAATGAACAATTTATAAATCAAGATTCCATATTCAGGCTTCAGACTAGAGTGTCGGTTAATAATAGAATTGGGGCGTGACATAACCCCGAGAGCTTTTCTTCTAGTTTCCTGGATATGCTGCTTCCAGTTGAGACGCGTATGCAGTCTACCACCTAAGTATTTTACAGAGTCTCTCCATTCTATCGGTTCGTTAAACATTTTGGGTGGATCAATTTCAACTGGTCTTCTGACGGAGAAAAGAACTGATTCTGACTTTGATACATTAATTTTTATTCTCCAAAGTTTGGCCCATGCCTCAACGATTTCAAAAGGTTTGTTGATTAATTTCAAGATTTTAAGTACTGACCAAGAGGAAGTGAATAGTGCCGTGTCATCCGCATATAATCCGATGGAAACTTCGGGAACCTCGGGGATATCGCTTACATAGATAATAAAAAATACCGGTCCCAAAATGCTACCTTGGGGAACACCCGCTCGGATGGATTTTTCTTCCGAAAGTGTCTGGTCTATTTTGACTGAAAATTTTCTATTGGTGAGATAGGAATGTATGAAGTGAATAAGTCCTCTTGGAAACTTGTAATCTATGAGTTTTTTAAGAAGTCCTGCATGCTTGACACTGTCAAAAGCTTTTTCAACGTCAAGGAAAACAGCTCCAGTATGCTTTCTCCGATTGAAATTTAGGCTAATGACTTCGGTAAGCTAAAGCATCATGTGTTGCGTTGAGTGACCTTTTCTAAAACCGTATTGTTGTGGTTTGAGGATGATGTTTTCCTCAAGGAGATAGTTCATTCGAGTGAGTATTACCTTTTCAAAAATTTCACCCATTGTATTGAGAAGGCTGATTGGTCTGTAGCTG
>WSXT02027098.1:0-13880 GCA_011762715.2 Neuroterus valhalla | reverse complement strand
CACAATTATCAAATATAGCAGCCGATATTCTACTTTTTAGTTTCAAAAGTTGTTTACACAATTGAAGGGAAGTACAAAGACCGAGCGCGTAGCGCGAGGTAAATCCAAAACCGAGCGCGCAGTACATTTATTATCGAATGTTCAGATACATAAAATATCTGCTTCTGAATAAAAGTTATTGACCCAACAGCATTTTTTATTCATCCAATACAATTTTGTTCTCAGTGTATATTCAGAACATGGAAATTTTGTTCATATCCTCCAACTTTCTCGCTATAACTGAAGAATTACTTTTCAACGGGTAATTTTTGTGAAACATCGAACGACGTCAGGAGACTTTTTATGGATTCGCAATATCATATCAGACAGGATCGGTTAATTTGGGCCCGTTTTGGCAAGAAAGGCTGCTGAAAAGTGAATCGACAGTATTGAAATTTGATCCACGTATCTTTCGTTTATGACGAAAGTCGGCGCAATCTGCCTACTTCCTGCCCTTTCTCTTTCTATGGATAATCTGGAACATGAGCAACCTTGCTACGTAACCTTGCGCCTGAACTTCATGTGGGCCTTGCAGATTCTCTGATCTCCAAGCAAAATGAAACAAAATGAAAGAATGATAAAATACCGTGAACTGACTGTGTCAGTTTGTCGACGCGTTTTCGTTCACTTTCTCCGAGCGATGGCCCGATCTACAAAGCGAAAAGAGACATACAGGGGAACTAAGACGGAAATTATGAGCTGTTACTTCGAACAAGATAAATATGTCGAAGAGTGTTAACTTCGTTATGTAAACGCAGTTGGCACTCTCAATTTCGGTTTTTGAATTTATCTTTATTATCTTTAACCGAATGTTTCTAAAAATTCGATGGAATGACAATAATTAGAATTGTCTGTTTGTAAATAACAAAAAATTCTTTTTAATGAGGGATTATGTACAAATTTTCGAGAAGAAGATTGTGAAACAGTTGATGGTAGAATATTCTTGGCTTTCAGGTCCGGAAAATTAAATTAAATTATTAATGAATGTTTATTCCAGTAACTAATTAATTCAATTCAACTCTTTCTGATCCTAAAGCCGAAGCTATTCAACTAACAAATTTTTCACATAGTCAAATTGATTCAACTCCAATATCTCAATTGGTAATGCTTCTTGAAATATCCAAAATTATCATGATCTAATAATCCAAAGTATGTTATTTCTTAATTTGAAAAATACCGTTGGTTGATCTGTAACAAAAGAAATTTTATTTTATCATTCTGGTACTATTTCAGAGTGGAAAAAATAACGAAGATTTCAGGGCGCATGCGAAAAATCTGGGGATTGATTAATGCAAGGAGACTCCAATTAGAGTCTCTTTTGTATGTCGTTTCGAAAATTTCGGTCGTTAATGAGACGGTCCAGGGGAGATGTTGCGAGGGCTCCCGTGCAATAGCAGTTACGTAAAGGCAAAGTGGGCCGTTCAAATACATGCATGCATATTTCGCCTCCATTCTAAAATGCAACCAGTAAATTCTCTTTTCGTTAATTTTTCGTAAAAAATACGCAAAATTCATGAATTAAAAATTATGCTACATAATGCACTTCGACCCCCTTTTCCCAAGTCCTCTTTTCCCTTTTTCCTAAGTCCTCTTTTCCGAACTCAATTTTCAATCTTTTCTCTCGTCAATCTTTATTTTAATTTTTGCGATCAATAGCCCAGATCGCTGAATTGGCTATTAATCACGAGTTCCCGTGATTAATACGAGTAGCCTTTTATCTTTAATGTAAACATCAGTTTCCCTTTCCATCTGCTCATAAAAGTCTGTTCAAATAAAAAGAATTTAGGTGATCAAGTAAATTTGGTTGACACTTTTATATAATTATTTGCTTAATTCTATACCAAAATATTCTTATTTCAATGAGAGTTAATCTATGTTCTTTTACAATTGCGTTTTATTCGAGTCGTTTCTTGAAATTATAAAAAATCCATGTACCCTACTGAGATTTTTCGTCCGACTCATCAACTAGAATCAACAGATACATAATTTTTTGATTAACTTTTATGATTGAAATATGCAATCAAAAAAAAACGCGATACATTTCTAATTTTTAATAAGATTCGAATTTGAAATTTGTCAAATTTGAGTATTTAAACTGCAGTACGGAAGTTATATAAAAATATGAAAGTAAGTCGATTGCATTACTTTTTCAATTTGAAGCAGTCAACAATTTCGCGAATTTCATTGCATCACTAAATTCTAGCTATACAATCAGATATTTCATGACCAAATAAAAGATTTTTTATGGAATTCAATCACTGAAGTAAATTACTTTCAGTAAAACTTTTAGCTGTTTAGAGATAGATAAGAAATAACCAAGAATTCGAATAATCTTTTTACTAGGGAATCAATAAAAATGACTGAAAAAATCTTTTTTCAAGTCCCAATAAAGTTTCACTGATTGAAATCTTGAATTAGGTTAATGATTCTTAGTGAAATTCTACTATAATTTATATCATTTTGTTTATTAATTGATAACAGGAGATAAAAACTAGCGTCATATCTCGTCTCGTTTCTGATTAATCAGTTAATTTTAATTTAATTACTCAAAACAACAATTCAGCATCAAAGGAATAATTTGTATAGACTAGACACTAGAGTGGTCCAAAATTTTTATTTCGAATTTTTATGCAAAATGCACGGGAGTTTGCTCGAATCCACAAAAAAATAGACGTATTTAAAAAAAAAAACAATATTTAGAGGTGGCACAAGCCCCTCGAAGTTTAACACGTATTCCCCTTAAGGAAAAAAGACGTTTTTGTAAATTTTATACAGAATTCTCAATATTAGGTGAATCGAATGCGAAATTCACAATTTCTCTTCACAATCAGACATAGAATGGGAGTAAAATATTTCTTTTCAAATATCAACCCCATAAATCTTTTTTATAGGGTCCCAAAAAACCCCCTTAAGTAAAAAAATAAGTTTTTCGAGATTTTGTCGCTAATTATGTTTTTTTTACGGGTTTTTGACGCAGATTGTTTCAAATACATGAAATAATACTTTATGCTGATAATTAGATGTTTATTTAAATTGTTTGAACAATTTATTATTGTTTTTAGAAACTTTCTCTTAGAAGAGGGTTGAACACTCAAGGTTTTTTCTGAATTTTTCAACTTATTTTCAACGTTTCAGTAAAAGCGAGGTAATCATCAATTAAAGTCAACAAAAATAATTGTTTAAACAATTTGTTATTAATTATGATAATATTCTCTCAGAATAATGTTACAAAGTTGCAGTGTTCTCTGAAATTTTTAACTTTTTGTCCACTTTTCACTTAAAGTAAGTAATTTTATAATTCAATTCACCAAAAATAATGGTTTTAACGAATTGTAAATGTTTATAGCTATCTTTTTCTAGATTGATACTACATAGCTGCGGTTTTTTTCCTGAAATTTTTTACTTTTCATCACTTTTCAATTATAACAAGGTAATAATTAATTCATGTTAAGAAATTAATTGTTTAAACAATTTATCATCATTGCTTATAATATTTTCTTTGCCTAATGATAGAAACTTGCGGTTTTTCTGAAATTTTCAACTTGAAGCCCTCTTTTCACTCGAAGTGATTTGATATTTCATTTAATTTAACAAAAATAATTGTTTAAACAAATTTTTAACGTTTATGGCTTCCTTCTCTAGGATAAGTGCTGAGAAATTTCGGTTTTTTCTGAAATATTTAACTTTGCACTAAATGGAATTCAATCTGATTGAATTGATTTGATTGTTAGGTAAATAAGATTGTTTTCTATTTAAAATAACAAACATCTTTTTTTGAAATATCAACCATTATATTTTTGATTGAAAATTTATATTTTCAGATCCAAAATTCAACTCTTTGGTTGACAGTTAATTTACTTTCTTAAACTTACGGTTTTTTCTGAAATTTTTAACTTTTTGCACACTTTTCATTTGAAGTGAGTTCATATTTAATTCGATTTAACAGAAATAATTGTTTAGACAAATTGTTATTGTTTATGGCTTTCTTCTCTTAAATTAGTGCTAAAAAGTTGCGGTTTTTTCTAAACTCTTAAGCTTTTTGTCCACTTTTCCCTTATTGAGGTAATAATTAATGCGAGTTAACGAACATGCCTATTTAAACAATTTATTATTGTTCATAACCATTTCATCTTAGATAAGTGCTAGAAAGTTGTGGTTTTTTTTAAGTGTTGAACTTTGCACTGAATGGAATTTGAATGAAATATAATTAGATTAAATTGATTTATTTGATGGTTGAATTAGATCGTTTTTTATTTAAAAATTATTTAAAGATTAAAAACTCCATTTTCGCGTTGAAGATCCATGATTTTAGTAGAAAATTTGAAATTCAAATTTCACTGGATTAATTCAGCTTTTTTGTTCTAATTAATTTTTTCTGAACATTGAGAAAAGAACAAAAATAATTTACCTAAAACAATATAGTACTATCTAAAATATGATTCTCTCTAACGTTTATTTATTATTTGTTCACAACTAAAAAGGTAAAGCAAAGGTAAACATTTCTGAAAAACCGCAGTTTTTAGCACTAATCTAAGAGAAGATAGCTGTATACAATAATAATTTGTTTAAATAATTATTTGTGTAGATTAAATTAAAAATTACCTCACTTTAGGTGAACAGTGGGCAAAAAATGGAAAATTTCAGCAAAAACCGCAAGTTTTTATCATTAGACAAAGAAAATATTATTAGCAATGATAATAAATTGTTTGAACAATCATTTTTGTAACATGAATCAGTAATTACTTTAATGTAATTGAAAAGTGATAAAAACTCAAAAATCTCAGGAAAAACCCGCAACTATATAGTATTAATCTAGAAGAAGATAGCTATAAGGATTCACAACTTGATCGAACAATTTTTTCTGCTACATTATATTGAATAATTACTTACTTTAAGTAAAAAGTGGAAAAAAAGTTGAAAATTCCAGAAAAAACCCCAACTTCGTAGCATTAATCTAGTAGAATATTGTTATAATTATTAACAAATTGTTTGAACAATTTTTTTCGTTAACCTTAATTGATTATTACCTCGCTCCTACTTAAACGTTGAAAATAAGTTGAAAAATTCAGGAAAAACCTTTTCTAAGAAAAAGTTTCTAAGAGCAAGACTAATTTATCTAAACAATTTGAATAAACATCTAATTATCATTATAAAGTAGTATTTTATGTATTTGAAACAACCTGCGTTAAAAAAAACCGCAAAAAAATAATAATTAGCGCCACAAACTCGAAAAACCCATTTTTTGAGAATTCTGTATAAAATTTACAAAAACGTCTTTTTTTTCTTATTGGAAATGCGTGTTAAACTTAATGGGGTATGCGCCACCTCCAAATATTGTTTTTTTTTTCAATTGGTTTATTTTTTTTGGATTCGAACGAATTTCCGGGTGTTTCGCATAAAAATTCGAAAAAAAATTCACTAATGCATTTTTGGACCACCCTACTAGACACTTACAAGGAGTCACGACGAATGATTTTGAATCCTTGGGTATTTACGATTTTCTCCTGTTCGAATGCGAAAAACTCAAAAGAGTTGAATGTTCTCAATGATTTTTAAAGATTTTATGAATTCTGCAGACTGTCCTGAAGTAAGAATCATGAGTCTTCAAGAATTTCCGGATCTGGAGTATTCCTGAAATGAAACTTATAATTTTCTTCGGGTATCTCAAGTTCCATTTCAGAATTATAATTCTTCTGAAAAATTCTTTTTCTCGAACTCAAAATTCAATTTCTTCGCGGAAGTCCCTATCACAAAGTCAAAAATATGATTCTCGACTCAATTCCCTGTTCAAAAGTTGAAATAATAATTCTTCACGGAAAGTCCCAGCCGAAATCATTAAAATATTTTTCTCTTCTGAAATTCTCTGTTCGAAATAAAAAAATTATAATCTTCTACTAAAATTTCCTGTTCCATCTGAAGATTATTATAGTTCTTCACGCAATTTTTCTTATATTTCTACTATCTATTCTCTGTACCAACTCAGAGTTATATACATCTTTTAGAAAATATCCTGTTTCAGGTGAGCATTGTAATTATTTCTCAAACTTCTCTGTTTCAAGTGAGAGTTATGACTTTTCCACAAAGTCCCTGTTGCAACCTGTTTCCTCTTTACTAGTCAGGTAGACCTTGCCTCAATAATAAATGACTTCTTCCTCTTTTCTGTAAATTGATACAATGCCTATTATAACAGAAATTTGCTTTTCGATGAAAAACTTTAAAAAATTTCACCTGCAATCTTCAAAACTGTAGCTTCCAATTCACCCAATTTCTTCTGTCACAGAAATTTAAAAACATTAGCAACCTTATTGAAAGAAATAGACTGCAAATAAATAATAAATAATGTAAATAATTTCACACTTTTACTTAATATATAATCAAGATCAGAATTCATTATAAAAAATTCTGTAAAACTTTGAAAGGCTTCTGAAAGAAATTGCGAACGGTACTTTCCATGTGCGTGTAACATCAGTGCGTAAATATGCATCTGTATCGCGAATGTGTTCCGGACTCACCTGGGAAGGTGCTTCCACCGCTTCCACAACTTCCACCTCCGACGGCCTGCAGCTTCCACCACCTGTCGTATTTCGTTCATCCGGACGTTCCCTGGACGGGAGGATACGCGCCTATATAACAACGGCGTTCCACTAATTGGACGAAGTAAGCTACGTTTTCCTGCGCCTAGGGAACCTGAGTACGCGGGCCCGAGCGGGCGGCACTCGACAATATGAGATTTCGCCCAAGATTCGCGGTCAGTTTTACCTGAATTTATTTTCTAACATTCGAACAATCTACGGTGCGTGAGAATTTACTAATTCTCCACTATCTTCTCATTCATACCCCAAAAGCTTTCGGATTTTTGCTGTTTATCGTCCACCGATCATCACGTGAAATCAGTTAGAAATTGAAAATAAAGAGTCGAAAAAGCTAGAAAAAAATGGAGAAGTGCAAATATAAAAATGCTTATGAGAATATTGAAGATCTACATCTATAGATTTGAGTACAAAACTAGATATGTTTTGATTTTATAATCATTACCAGGGATTCGTTGTTTTATGTACCTGAATAATTTTATAACTATAATAGTTTAACTATAATAGTTAACTGGTGGTATATATTTGTTAATCGGTTTTTAAATAGATTTATAATTATATTTGAAGATCCTGATGTCAATATTGTTTAAGTATGATATTCAATAGTGTGATACACGTTCTCCACGTTTGAAGCAAGTATATAGTTGTCCTATTGGGGAAAAAAACGACGATATTCAGACAAAAGATAAAGAGCGCAAAAAGTTATCCGGTGCAAAATTTAAAGAGACTCCGAACTGGTGATGTTATCTCAATTTATATCAAATTTTGATACTCATTTTTCGTCTAAAACTGTTCGCAGGCTGCACTAGTGGTACTACTGCAGACCGTTCTTGTGGCGGGTAAGGCGTTGGATCAGAAACTGCAGCAACCACAGTCACAACAACAAATTCCGTAAGTTTCAACATTTTCCATCAACTTTTCTTACTCTTTAAATATTTTTGTAAACTCCTCACACATAGTTTAAGTATCAATTCTTATTACTCTCGAGCTCTTCTCAAATAATATTGGGATTGAAATATTTAATGAAAATGAAACAAGGCTTAATTTAACGCTGAATTTATGCTTCTCTACAAATATTTTTGAATTACTTTTAGAATGAGAGAATTTCCTCTATTCGGTTGTAATAATAATTAATTCTTCTTAAAAAATTTTATCTTATTAGAGTTTCAGCACCAATCTTTTAAATATGAGAAACGGTTATACCAAAAGCATTCGTCTCAATACTTTCAACGCTACATTAGGGTGGTCCAAAAATTTTTTTTTCGAATTTTTGTGCAAAACGCCCGGATATTTGTTCGAATCCACAAACAAAGAAAAGCATTTTTTGGTTGAAAAACGTTTTTGTAAATTCTATTTAGAATTCTCAATATCAGGTGAATCGAGTTCGAAATGAAAAACCCCCATAAGTGAAAAAAATAGGGTTTTCGAGTTTTTGGCAGATTGTTTCATGAAAAAAATGATTGTTTAAACAATTTATCATCATTGCTTATAATATTTTATTTGCCTAATGATAGAAACTTGCAGTTTTTTCTGAAATTTTCAACTTGTAGCCCTCTTTTCACTTGGAGTGATTTGATATTTCATTTAATTTACCAAAAAAATTGTTTAAACAAATTTTTATTGTTTATGGCTGCCTTCCCTAGGATTAGTGCTAAAAAATGTCGGTTTTTTCTGAAATATTTAATTTAGCACTGAATGGGATTCAATCTGATTGAATTGATTTGATTGTTAGGTAAATAAGATTGTTTTCTATTTAAAATAAAAAACATCTTTTTCTAAAATATCAACCATTATATTTTTGATTGAAAATTTATATTTTTAGATCGAAAATTCAACTCTTTGGTTGACAGTTGATTTACTTTCTTAAAAATTCAATTTTTGCGTTGAGGATTCAGAATTTTAATAGATAATTCGAAATTCCAATTTCACTGAATGGATTCAGCTTTTTTTGTAACTAATTTTTTTTAACATTGGGAGAAGAACAAAAATTATTTACTGCAAGTTTCTGTCGATAAGCAAAAGAAATATTATTTGTAATGATATTGAATTGTTTAGACAATTTTTTTTCTCATGAATAAGTTATTGCTTCAATCAAATTGAAAAGTGGTAGAAAGTTTAAAAATTTACGTAAAAACCGCAACTATGTAGTAATGATCAAGAAGAACATAGCTATGAACATTTACAATTTGTTCAAACATTTATTTCTGCTAAATTAAATTAAATAATCACTTTCTTTAAGTCAAAGTGGTGAAAAATTTGGAAATTTCAGAAAAAAACCGCAACTTTGTAGCATTATTCTAAAAGAATACTGTTATAATTAATATCAAATTGTTTGAACAATTATTTTTGTTAACTTTATTTGATTATTACCTCGCTTCAACCGAAACGTTGGAAATAAGTTGAAAAATTCAGAAAAAAACTCGGACTTTCTAACCCTTTTCTAACAGAAAGTTGCTCAAAACAATAATAAATTGTTTAAACAATGTAGATAAACATCTTTTTATTAGTATTAGGTAGTATTTTATGTACATGAAACAACCTGCGTTAAAAAAAAACTCCAAGAAAATCATAATTAGCGCCAAAAACTGGAAAAATCCGTTTGTTCACTTATGGGGTTTTTTAGGACCCTATCAAAACAGACTTATAGAGGTAATATTTGGAAAGTAATAGTTTATTCGCATTCTGTGACTAATTGTAAAGAGAAATGGTGAATTTCGAAATTCACCTTATATTGAGAATTCTGAATAAAATTTACAAAATCTTTTTTTCTTATGGGAAATACGTCTGCTGTCCAAAAGAAAAACCGAGTAAGTGACTTTTGTCATAGAGCTTATTTTCTCACGCAGATATGCTTGAAAATAGTCACTATGGGAAAAGTCACTTACTAGGTTCTTCTTTGGGACAACAGTCTTGCGCTACCTCTAGATATTAAAAAAAAAAAAAAATCATTAATTTTTTTGTGGATTCGAATGAATTCCCGGGCGTTTTGCATAAAAATTTAAAGAAAAAATTTTTTAATGCATTTTTGGACCACCCTACTCTACATGGCCACCGAAGTATATCATCCACTAAAAAATTTATTATCGAAGATCAATCTTTTCATTATACACACGAATATACACACGATCATACACGAAATAATGAAAAATGAAGCGGTTGGGTACAATACGAACCCTCTTGTATATCCAGAAGTCACTTTTTTTTTGGAAGTCGTTTTGCAGATAAGTTTATCAAGAACAAATGACAAACAAGTAACTATCAAACTGAATTCCGATAAAAAATATATTTTTCAGATATGGTACAGTGGCACAAAAAAGGTGGGCAGGACCCAGTGGATTCGGAGGAGACGCTGGTGGACCAAATGGACCAAGTGGACATGGGGGTGGTGGATACGGAGGTGGTGGTGACCTAGGTGGTCACGGAGGTGGATATGGCGGAGGAGGAATCGAAGATCATGGTGGTGGTGACCTAGGTGGCCACGGGGGTGGATTTGGCGGTGGCGACATCGGAGGTGGGTATGGAGGAGGAGGAAACATCGGAGGACATGGAGATGCAGGAGACCTTGGAGGACACGGAGGTGGAGGAGATATTGGAGGACACGGTGGTGGTGGTTACGGGGGTGCAGGAGATATTGGAGGACATGGAGGTGGAGGAGATATCGGAGGTCATGGTTCAGACAGTGGATTCGGAGGCTCTGGCTATGGCGGTGGTAGTGGAGGTGTAGATGAGCACCACGAAGAACATCACGATGACCACCATCACGATTCCGGCTACTGGAAGAAGAAGCTGATCTGGAAACCAGGATGGAAAAAAATCTGGAAACCAGCTAAGAAACAAATCTGGAAGCCTGCGTGGAAGAAGATCTGGAAACCAATCTGGGAACCAACAACGAAAGCAATCTGGAAAGAGATTCAGGTGCCAGCGTGGAAGAAGATTTGGAAGCCAGTTTGGAAGGAGATCCAAGTGCCAGCATGGAAAGAAATTCAAGTACCAGATTGGAAAAAAATTTGGAAGCCGGTCTGGGTGCCGATAAAGGTACCAGCATGGAAAGATATTCAGGTACCAGATTGGAAGAAGGTGTACAAGCCAGTTTGGAAGGAGATTAAGGTAGCAGCCTGGAAGGATATTCAAGTTCCTGCATGGAAGAAGATATGGATACCAGAATGGGTGAAGGTTGGGATCCCTGGACCTCATAAGTTGGGAACTGATGACCATGGATGGATGTACACGAGCCACGATCTTTGGAAGAAGAAGTTGGTATGGAAACCTCTTTGGAAGAAATATTGGAAGCCAGCTAAAAAACAGATTTGGGTGCCAGATAAAAAGCTGGAGTGGAAAGAGGAATGGAAGCAGATCTGGAAGCCAGCTAAGAAACAAATCTGGGTTGAGGATAAAAAACTGACTTGGAAGGAGGAATGGAAACAAATCTGGAAACCAGCAAAGAAACAAATCTGGATACCAGACAAGAAATTGGAGTGGAAGGAAGACTGGAAGCAGATTTGGAAGACGGAAAAGAAACAAGAATGGATTCCAGACAAGAAATTAGTTTGGAAGGAAGACTGGAAAGAAATTCAAGTACCTGCTTGGAAGGAAATCTGGGTACCAGGTTGGAAGAAAATCTGGAAGCCTGTTTGGATTTCGGAATGGTTCCCCAACGAAGATCATCATCATCACCACAAAAGTTCCGGCTGGGAAGATCGTAAAGATGCTCAAGGCCAGGGAAGTCAAGTTAAGTCAAGTGTTCAGCCTCTTGATAGCCAAAAAAACTCCGTAGCTCAACAGCCACTACAGCTGGCAGGTGAGAATCAAGTTCGATGGGATAGGTCACTTCAGGTTAAAGAAGAACTGCCAACGATCACTCAAGATCTGAAGCCACCTCCTCTACCAACAAATCAAAATACTGGCTTCCCCAACTTCCAGTCCCCAAGTCAATGAGGTTTGCTTGTCCTAAATAAGAAAATCCTGTACAAAAAACCTTCGTGAGAAGAATGTATCATAAGCCACTGTACATATTAATTTTATGGCATCCAAGACGTACGAAGTAAGATATTCCTGAGCACCCGCTACTCGACTGATAGATCCCTTTATTTTTTATACCTATGGGAATCTACACCATATAGTTTGTATATTTGTACGCTGAACGTTATTGCTTTATTCATCGAGTTTTTGATACACTTATGTTGTTGTTGTCTTCCCATTGTTAACTAATGGCGTTACCAATAAAGTTAATTCATATTTTGTTAATTGTACTATGTTATTTTCTGACTTTTTTTCCTTCTTTCTTCTTTCTCCTTTCCTCATATCCTATCTTGTTCTTGGTCCTTATATCATAAATCTTCAATGATATACGATTATTCATGATGTAATCAGAGCGTGAGCGCATTTACAAAAGCGTCGCACGACGCGTGACTCTAAACCTGGTGAAAGTTCAGGATTAGTTATGGTATGAAGGGAACGATATGCTTCAGCTTGACCGCGGAGAAAGTAGACTCGACACCCACACTCAACACGGTGCGTAGCATGAATTAATTTCCGATAGTAGATTGCAGGCTGGCCACAAGTGGTTATATGAGTGCCATCGCGTGCCAGGCGCCACTTAACAATATTTCTCAGTTGACGCCTCGTAGCTTAAATAGCATCATCATCAACATTATTATAATAATGTCACCATCATCAGCAGCCTCATTAACATCATCATCCCCGAGAGCAGGATTTCACTTATGTCTAGCATCGCATCGCGTCCATCAGCAGAGAGCGGAGATTTTCGAATGCATCCAGGATCGTTCATGAACATGGAAAGACGTTCTAAAAATGTTTGTCTCGAGTGAAAATATAAAAATATATTTTTTACAAGAGGTGAACTTTATGACCGATTCACAAGACATTGACCTAAGCGCTTTTCTTGTAATTTTATTATATGATTCATGGCTTTTCGCTAATCATACATAATTATATGGGTAATTTTATCCACAGACAGGGCACATTCGTGTCCAAGGGTTATATTATTACTAAAACTATTGGTTGTATTGGTGTCAAACTCTGCAAGAATCTTTATTTTAATACCTTACATTAAGTCCTCAGTAGCTCGTAAGTTTGAGCGCGCCTAGGGCGCGCGTCTATCGGAACTCGCGCTTCGCGCTTGATGGTAACCTCAACTCGTGCTCCGCCCTCGGTTATAAACTTACCTCGCGCTGCGCGCTCGACCTTTGTACCTCCGTACAGTTGTATAGAAAGCTTGTTGAAGTCAAAAGAAATGTCGACTACTTTAATTTCATGAGTGTGAATATTCTGTTCTGTTAAAGCCTTAGTCATTCTTTCAAAAATTTTATTATTTCGTTTTCATAGTTATTTTTCCTATTTGATTTTTCCCAAGCTTGTGTCAATTGTCTAAAAGTTCATTTTTTTCATTTTTTATATGCTTTTTTTATAAATGAAGCAAAAACTACTTTTCCTATCAAAAAGTTAATTCTACCAAATTTGTAGATCTTTATTCAGTGCACAATTTTAGTTCATTTACATTTTCCCGTACCTTCCATAGTTTGATAAAAAATGAATCTTTCCATTGTTCACTATTTCTTGTGCTAGCAAAATTTTAATTTTCGATTTTTTTGGGAAATCTTGAAAACTTGTAAAGATCATCCTGGAGGGCTCCTAAAAAGAAACATTTTTTTTCTTCAAACTTTTTCATATCTTGCACTGTTTGGCTATAAATTCTCATTCTCGTTTATATTTTCGAATTTTGAAAATGTCACTACTCTGACAATTTTGTTTTTATCAAAAGAAATCATAAGGATAAATTATTTCACTTTTTACCTTTTATAAGAAACCTCACTTACGATTTTTGAGTCATGGAAAAGAAAATTCCAAAAAAATGTTCAAAATGCTCCGCCTCTGATTTTTCATCCGAAATAGCCGGTTCACAAACTCGACTTGTCTTTTTGGTCTCTCAAAATGGGTGCCAAAGCACGATCGAATATGATCATTCTTTCGAAAATTATCGGGTTCACAGATGATTTTTCTTTGATTTGTATGCGATCAGAATGGGAATTTTCGATTTTTTGAAAAAATTTAAAAAGTTGTATTCACGTTCTTGTAGGGCTCCCAAAAAGAAACATTTTTTCTCTTTGAGTTTCTTTTCAATCTTGCGTTATTTGACTAAAAATTTTCATTTTCCTTTATATTTTAGAATTTTGAAAATACCATAACTCTGACAATTTTGTTTTTATCGAAAAAAAATGATAAGGATAAATT
>WSXT02027087.1:0-13881 GCA_011762715.2 Neuroterus valhalla | reverse complement strand
AAAATCAACAATAAAAATGCAATTGAATTTCGAACCTGCAAATATGATTCTTTATATGAATTTCAATTTTCCACCAAATCATTGATGCTTCTACCGGGATAGTTTGTATCCAAGACAAAATGGCCAATCTTTAAGGAAGAAGTTGAATTTTTAACCAATAATAGTTGGTTTTGTAACCAAAGAGATGAATTTTAAAAGTTGGGAAAATTGCAATGAATATTGATTCAAGAAATCATTATGATATAGGGCGGAAAAAATATTGCAATAATTCTATATTGTTCCATAAATAAAAATGTAAAAAAAAAAACAGTTTCATTTTTACGGGAAAGTTAATTTCAATCCAGAAAGAAAAAATTTCATACATAAAAGTTGAATTTATAAACGAAACGAATGGCTAATTAAAAAATTATTGAATTTTTCAACAAATTTTTCGAAAAATCGTGTTGTATTTTCAATTAAAAAAGATTCATTTCGCACCAAAAACGGAAAAATTCAATTTTATATTGAAAACATTAATTATTTTGAACCAAAAAAATTTTATCGACTTTGTTAAATTTTCTACCAAACCAGTGCATTTGCATTTGAAAAAAAGGAGCTTTCACACATTTTAGCGTGAGTCTGAATTTGAAATTCTTCCGTCCCTTTCTGATGTTTCTCTTTCTAGTTGCACCTGTATACGTACCTATGGTTTGTACATGGTTCGTATCTATGGTTCGCTTCTTACTGTTGAGTTTGACTGTACAGGCCCGCGCTCGACTCGAGCGAACAATAGGTGACCCGAAGAGCAGGTAAAGGGCTAGATGGGGAACCATTAGGTAGCTTTAAGCCAAAAATTAAAAAAATTTTTTTCGAAAGTGTTTATGTTCATTTTTCCAGAACTTTTTGCACCCTTAAAAAAAAGTGTTCAATTTTTTAAATTTATCAACTTGTGACACTTCAGGGGGGACTAAATATATATTATATAATCTAAAGAAATATAAAATTTAACCGAATCAATACAATTTCAAGATGAAAACTGACTTCAATTTCAAGTATGTATTCAGAACTCAGCTAATAATCCAGGCATCTTATTCTCCAATAATTTAACAAAGAAAATTTAAAGATTTAGAGTTAAACAACTTTGAATACAAACGTTTATCATTGCATGCTTAATTGGAAAATAATAATTTTTCTATTGGAACTATATAAACTATAAACAGTTTCATTTTAAAGTAGAAGCTATCATTATTTGAATAATATTATATTTCAAAGTTTACAAAAACAAAAAGATTAAAACTGAAGACGTTCAAATTAAAACCTCTGAAAAAGTCTAATTTTTTTGTGACTTAAAATATTATATGGTTTCTGTATCTTAATTCCTTGTTCCGACGAAGTTAAGAGTTATTTCGTTAATAGCTGTAGGCCATTTTTTGTGTATTTTTTAATATTTCAGCTTGTCCGATTATCATGCAGTTTCTGTAAGCAATATTTCGTTTTTGCAAAGTTTCAATATTTCGTTGGAAGCTCTCTGATTGATAAATAGAATTAAAAAAGAAAGTTGTGCACCTGAGCTTGTTGACTTTCATCCCTCGGTCTTTCACTGGGTAGGGAATCTGCTTCTTGAGCTAGACGTTCGAAGCTACCGTAAAGATCTTGAAGTCGACCTTTTCCGGAACCGAGACTTTTCACTCTCGTCTCATCACATTCTGAATTCTCCGTCGACTCCGAAGGATCTTGGTTATTTTCATTATCTCCATCTTCTTCAACAGAATAGACAGTTTCCAGTACTTCCGGCCTCCTGAGATATCCATTGCAACGTCTCATTGACGAGTATTTGCTAGATGGTTCGACTGCATCTGACACTGATCGGATTACTGTCACGTCGGTAATATTGGAACGAAATCTGAAAAAAAATTACCGTTGATAGCATTAGTTCATTGGATACACAACTAGCTTAGTAGAAAAGCAAAGAGGAAGTGTAGGAACACTTAATATTCAGAAGAAGCATGTAAACGAGGAAACTATTGATCAAATGACTCAAGAGCCTCTATTTTTCTATTGATGGGATTTTTGGAAAAGTTTGCATTATTAAGGTTATATATATATAGCAGATCCTGACGACATGTTATCAGAATCAGAGTACAAGTGTCCGTTTTATAACATTCAGAGAGACGAGACATGTCCCTTTAGATCGTTTATCGTTTCCCAAATTTCCCATTCTAAACATCCTTTAACAAAACAGATCAAGAATTGCAAAACAAATTAATTTTGAAAAAAATACTCAAATTTTCCACGAAAGAATATCATTTTTTTTACAAAAGTTGGAACAGATAAACCTACAATTGAAAACATCAATTTGTGATAAAGAAAATGGATTTATAACAAAATAGTTCATTTTTCAACCAAAAATGATAAATATTCAACTAGAGCACTTCGATTTCCAACGATGAAGGTGAATATTCGAAGAAGGAGGTTAATTGTCAAATAGAAAAATTAATTTTTTACCAAAAAATACAATGTTCTAGCAAAATGATTGAATTTTGAACTGAAAAAATAATTGTTTTCAACCGAAAATGGAATAGTAACATTTTGACTTTGAAAAACAAATTTTATACGAAACACGAGAGTTTTTAACTAAAACAAAGAATCATCAACTGGACGAGTTAAATTTCCGAACGGATGAATTAATTTTAAGCAAAAAAGATAAATTATTGTCAAGCAAAATTTTAATACTCAAATTTTGAATTTAACCAAACAAATGAATTTTTAACTACAACTATGGAATTTTTATTTGGAACAAGTTCGATTTTCAGTCGTAAAAATTACTTATAACAAAAAGAAAATTAGCTTGTATCTAAAAAACTAACTTCCAAACAAATCGATTTTGAAGCAAAACGATGAATCTTCAAATAAAACTGTAAATGTTCAACTGAAGCAGTTGAATTTCAAAACAGAAAGACGAGTTTTCACCTGAAATTATTAACCTTCTATTAGAATAGTTGAAATTTCGACCAAAAATTAGTTTTTAACCAAAAAATACAATTTTTCAACAAAATGGTTAAAAATGAATTTTGAACCAAACATAAGAGTTTTCAACCAGGAGAATTTTCGACTGATATTAAAAATATTCAACTGTTTAACTTGGATTGTTAACCGTGAAGAAGAACTTGCTAACAAAAAAAGTAACTTGCGAAGAAAAATATAATTTCATACCAAAAAAATCTATTTTTTCAACGAAATATGAGAGTTTTCAGCGAAATAATTGAATTTTCAATTCAAACAAGAAAAGTAACTTCCGGAGAAGAAGATAATTTTATACCGAAATCAATTTTTGAAAAAAATATGTGAATTCTCAACGAACTAGTTAATCAATTTTTGAACTAGAATTTTGAAGTAGAAAAGATAATTTTCCACTAAGGGTAAAACAGTTAAATTTCCAGTTAGAAGAGGCGACTTTTCAACGACGGAAATAACTTCTGAAAGGAATAGTTCAATTTTTAAATTTAAAAATCAATGTTTAGCTAAATACTTGAATATTCACTAAAAACAGATGAATTGATTTTCAGAAAAGTAGTCACATTTTCAATCAGAGGTGGATTTTTTCCCTTGATTTTTTAACTAAAACATGATGAATTCGCAATGAACAATGTGAACAAGTTTTCTATTATAATTAAGAAATATTCCTCATTCGAAATACTACTCATCCTACTCTTGAAACTGTTTGAGGCACTTTCTTCATTCAAAATTATGAAGAGAAGACTTTCAAATTTTGAGGAATTTTAAATTGGAAGAGCAATTTCCTGAATTTCCTCTTTTCTCAATTTGAATACTTCAAGTATTCGACTTCCGTGTCTCAAGTCAGATGAATAAGGTGGAAGCAAATAAAACATGGACAAATAATATATTTTTTTTTATTGAAAAAATTAAGAAAATGATTCGTCATATATGTTTGGGCTATCATCAACTCTATTATACAAACTTCGGTCAGCTAAATAAATCTCAGATAGCAATAAATTTGGAAAAGGATTTTTTTATAATGGAAAAAAATTAAAATTCTTGCTCTCATATAGTATATAGATCATAGATATATTTAAGGAATTTCAGAATCAGACCAAAGGAACGTTACATTCTCCAAATCAAATGATGAGATATCTTTTCAATGCATAGAAAGAAAGCGGTCTTTTCTCGTATTTTTACGGTAAAATTTCTTATTGTTTAGGTTGAGTCAAGAAAGTTCCTGGTTTTTAATCCAATTCCCGGTCATTTCCCGGTTTTTTCCCGGTCAATGAAATTCCCGGTCTTTTCCTGGTTCCCCGGTCAAGTCACCACCCTGATAATGAGCCTTCCCTCCGAAGGTGTTGTCGCTTTGGCGTCGCAGCGGGGCTTGAGGTTTCCTCTCTGACGGCTATCTTGGCGGTGGCATGGCTACTGACAAGTTTCCCCATGCCAGACAGGCAGAGAAAAAAGAGGATAAGAACTATTTACTTAGAGACACGCCAAAACCCATAAAAAATGGAGAAATCAACGAAATATATGGAAACGGTGGTCGCTTCCCGAGGATCCGCAGCATGCGAAACGGTGCGTCATGATGTTAAGCTGTGTCATGGACTGGCTAACCTCACCGATCAAAAGACTCTGGACAGTAAAAACAGCTGCGACGACGGCATATAGTGGAACATCAACCTTGCCTGCTAAGTATGCTTTGGTAAGCGTAAGCGATTTGCAACAAACCACCTCAACAGGAATATCGTGAGAGAACATCAACTGGAATACAAATATGATAAAAGAATAGATGCGTCTTTATAACGGCAGCGCGAAGTTTGGCGAAAAATGAAAGAAAACATAGAAAAACAGTGACTCTAAACAACACCGACTCTAAACAACACCGAATCGGGTACGTTTGAGGATAGGCGTTTTTCTGAGAAAAATCAAGCAGGAATAGGGCTTTAGGATGAAGATCGCTACAAAGTATCCTCATATACAGAGTGTTACAGTAAGAGATCGTATCGTTTAGGTTAAGAACATCAGAAATAATCTACTCATCTAAGAAGACAGAGCAATGAAGATCAAAAGAAACGTTGATTCAGCAGGGAGAAACTTTGATAATGATCAGCTAGAGGAAGTTGCACCACGAGATGATGAGGAAACCGGCAAAGCATACATAATAGTATAATAGAACAACATCATGCTATTAATGTTCCTGCGCAACCTCATGATGATCCAGTAGGACCACATCCTCCAGAGGCACATGACCTGATTCTATCAGAGGCTGTAGCAGAGATTTATAAACCATGAAGACGATTGAAATGGATATAACATAGGAACAGAGATGCCATGCGCCTTTATTGTTTGGCAGAGGATAACGAGGCAGAGTGTAGGAAGAAAATATCATCGTCTTTTCCTACTAAAATACCCGCAATTAGCCACAAAAATAAAGGAACAGAATCTAGCAGACAAAAAACGCTTAGTGTCTGTCAACAAATTGTTTTTAGCGGTTGGATTAGCTACCAACAAAATAGAGGCAGGTCAACACCCTCCTATTTATGAGCTCCCTCTGAAAGGTGTGGATAATGAAGGGCTGATAGAAGCTGATGGCTCAGGCGCTAGACATAATGAAGATCATGTCCATTCAGACAAATCCACTAGGACCACATTTGTACATTTGAGTTCCCGTTGATGGGGACAGCAAAATCCCAAAGAAACTGTAGCCAAAGATCTCCGTTACGATGGATCTGCATTCACTAATAGGGCACCTAAACTAAAAGATTTCGAAGAAGAAAATACAATAAAATGTAAAAATTTGTGTATGTTTTGTGGCTGTAGCAGTCCTTATAAAATTCTGCCGTAGAACTAAGCCTATAAATATAATCTTTGTTCCACAAAGAGAAAGATATTTAACATTTAAATCAGGTTCGATATTAACGTCAGGAATGTGAGGAGCAAGTTTGATCGACATAGAGACATTGGCTTCAGCAATATTGTATTGTATATAAATGTAAAAGACGATAAAAATGAACGATTCCGCAACTTATCTTCCAAATAATTATGCATCAAGATGTACATTTGGAAAATGATAAAAGACATAAAGGCACACGTCTTTTTGACGAGCGAAACTTTCATGTTGGAGTATAAGACTAATCTTATAACTTTCCCTTCTTTAGAGAGGGCGAAAAACCCCCTCTTTTTCTTTTTCAGTAAGGCCACGAGATTCAAATATGCCCTTAAATAAAAATTTAACGTTGACATAGAAACCACATATCTGTCTATCAGGGTGGGCACTCGACTCTCAGAAACAAACTTCCGGTTGTTTTTGAGGCTACTTAGATTATCAGACATATCTTTGAGTTCTTCAAAAATAGAAGGAATTTCATCTGTGAATATTGAACATTGCTAGACAAATTCAATCTTTGAAAATCATACAATTTGAAATTGAAAGCTAATGTAGTTGATGCATTCTAGTTTTCAAGAGTTTTTTTAAGATAATGAGGGCATTGTTAATTAGAAAATTTTGAGCTAAAGTATTTAAAGTGTCCCGGATTGAATAGGCTTAGATTGGAAGAGATAAAATAGCTGGTTTCTAAATTTAAATCTTTCAGAATCCGATAAATTGGAATTGAGACTGAAGGCGTCATTTACACAATACATTATAAATATTCCAGGAATTTAGAACCTTTTATCCTGCGTGTTATTTTTTTATGATTCTCATCATAGAGAATAATACTTTCAGAGTCCTTCTCTCCCCTACTGTATCACGTATTTTTTTAATGACTTTGAATAGAAATTTAACAATTAATTATGAATGATATGAGCTTCAAATTGGACAATATAACATTTGGTTCGAAATTTTGGAAGAATTATTGTACTCAAACTGTATCTCATCTACTGAAATTTCTCCACATTACTTCAAACATGAAAGAGGTTGTTTTTTGTACAGCAGCCCACGAATTTTTCAACCAAGAATTGTTCATTCCACTACGATCTACGATTAATTAACGCGTCAACTCTTTTCCCTGCGGATGAGAATATATGAAGTCAACATACTCGTTTTTACAATTTCAAGATTAACAGTGTCAAGCTTTCCTTCCATATTAATTCTGTACTGATTTTAATGCTTTTGTATCTTAACTTTTTCATAAGGTAGTTTTAAACATTTTTCATAAGAGGGATCATTTTTATTAATTCTAGCTTTTATACATTGGCGATGTTAGGTATATCTGTAATGCTAAAGGAGAATCTCGAATATTCACAGTCCCGACAAAGTTCTGTTTGATATTCTCAGTTGGTTTGACAATTTTTTTTTTTTATTAATTCTATCAATCTCAACTGAGATTATTGATTTGTCCTCACATTTCTATTCTCCCCTCCTTTGATCTAATGAAAAAAAAGGCTTACCAATACCGAATACCGAGATTGAATTTAAAGTATTTTTCTCCCTCTATTTGCCTGTGTTTCGCCGTTTATCTTCTTGTTGCAAAACAATGTAGGACCTAACTTTGAAAGAGTAAAAATTTTTTCTGGATTAAATTTGCAAAATTATAATTTTCTCATAACAATTATTTCAACAAATTCGATTATTTGTAACTTCTAGGCCTCCGAACGTAGTGAAATTTCAACCCAATGTAGTATAAACACTTTATCTCGTTCTCAAAGAAGCAAAAATTTGCACTTCTCACTCTGACAGTATTAAAAAGAGTTTTTGTGGCGAGCGCCGCGTAACAATTGTCAACTCGAACGGTGCCCTCGGCGCATGCGGCTTATGCTACAAACGCGGCTGTTCATACTTATTTGTTTGTGTTCATACGAAAAATTTTTGATGCACAGATATGCCAAATAAGTGAATTTGTTTATAAGAATTGTTTTTAGTAATGACAAATGTTGTTTAAATGAACTCTAATGTGTAATATTCTTGTTCTTCAGATGAAAATAAATTATTCCCAAGAAAAGAAACATTTTCGATGCACAGATATACAAAATAAGTGAAGTTGTTTATAGAAAATTGTTCAGAACAATGACAAATAATGTTCTATGGAACTATTATGTGTAATATTCTTGTTCTTCAGATGGGAATTAATTATTTGACAGAAAAAAAAAATTTTCGATGCACAGATATGCCAAAAAAAACTAATTTCTTTTTAAAAATTGTTTAAACTATCAACTATTATAGTTATTTGGAGCTTGTTCACAATTAAAAATTGATTCTCTATATTTCAGCAATAAAATTAATGTCAGCAGTACATTTGAAATCCGAAAATGCAACAGTTAACAGTTACATACAATAATTTGTTCATGAAAATAAACAAAATACAGGATATTTATCTACAAGTTACATTTTTATTCAAAAAAAGTAACTACTAATTCTACATCTTTGCGAAAAAATATTGATGAATGGGGCTATGTAAATATCGCAAATATAACCATTTGCAAATTCTTAGTTGAATAAGAAATAATCAAATAACAAATTCAAAAAACGTGCAACTCTACATTGAAGTACGATACTTCATGAGTATTTAAAAGAAAAAAGGTTTGATCCGTTGAAAATTGAGGTGTGAGCTGATTTTCGTCCCAAAAAAGTGTTTTGGAATAAAGTGTTCATACTATATCGTGTTAAAATTTCACTACGATCGGAGGCCTAGAAGTTATGAATAATCGAATTTGTTTAAATAATTGTTATGAAAAAATTATAATTCTGCAGATTTAAAAAAATCTCATTAGAAAGAGAAAACTCTTTACAACTGTCGTACCAAATTTCATTCGATTATTGCAAAAAAGTCGTAAGTTATTGATTTTTCTATTAAAAGTTGCAAAAATCATTATTTTTAAAAATAATGAAAACGGTGCAGTTTTTTGAAAAACATTTCAAAGTGTATTTTTGTAATGCTATTATGTACAGATTTTTCCAATTGTTGTCACTTTTTAGAAAATTACCAAAATTTCATGGGCACAGTTGACGTGGCCTTACTCAAATACATTGTGTATGCCCACCCAAGAAATGTCACTAACATTAAACAAAATCTCATTTTCGCAACATTTTGATATCAATTTCTAATAAAAATATTACTACGAACAGAAATTTTGTAATAATTTCAATTGCAAGTAAATTATTAACTTTTTTGATAGAAAATGGATTTTTCAAATAAAAAGTTAGTATAGATTGATGGATAAACGCATTGTTTAAACATTTCTTTTTCTTAGAAAAAGTAACAAGTGAGGCTGCTTCAGAGGATGGCTAAGTTAACTCATGATTAAGGAAGTTACTGAGTTAACTACTCCTGTATAACTATTTTTGTGCTGATGAAATAGAGAAGAAAAAACTCTGAAGCTTGAGAGAATCCATAATTCGTATTGTCAAAATTAATCTCTTTCACCTTAATCATTCTCACAAGGAACCCTTACAAGGTGTCCTCCAATTTTCTTGAAATTTCAGTATGTTGTAGGGTACGAAAAAGTAAGTAATAAGCAATTTTTTTTATCGGCGGAAAACGGTTCTAAGGGGTGAAATCGACCCTCGAAGTTGACCCTCAAAAATCGATTTTTTTTTATATCTCGAGAAAAAATTTGAATATTGATATCATTTCAACGGGAAAATATTTGGCATCAAATTCCCATTCTTTGACAATTATTTTTGCTTAAGGGTTTGCAACCCCTTAATTTTTTTTAAAGAAAAATTCCTTTTTTTTTGTTGATTTTCTGGTATAAAAATTTGTTTTAGGTCCATTGGAAACTACGTTGCTTTATTTAACTATAAAATAAAAAATTATTGTTGGCGTGTTACGTGATTTTCATTTGTAGAACTGATTATAAGTTTAAGGGTATTTTACCCTTAAACTCCAGCAATTTCAAAGTTAACTAAAAAAATTATTTCTCCGTATATTTTGTGTATGATTTGGATATAAAGTAGGAAATAAAAAAATATTGATAATTGATAAAAGAAAAATCCACAAAAAAGGGAATTTTTCTTAAAAAAAATTAAGGGTTGCAACCCCTTAACTTAAAAATGATTGTCAAAGAATGGGCATTTCATGCCGAATATTTTGCCGTTGAAATGATATCAATATTCAAATTTTTTGTTGAGATATGAAAAAAATTCGATTTTTAGGGTGAAATTCGAGGGTCAGTTTCACCCCTTAGAATCGTTTTTCCACCGATAAAAAAAGGCTTATTTCTAACTTCTTCGTACCCTACAACATATTGAAATTTCAAGAAAATTGGAGGCGGGCACCTTGTAAGGGTTCCTTGTCAGTCATGAAGTTTAAAGGAAAATTGTATCGCTAATAAAAAGCGATTTTTCTCCGTAAGAAAGTTTGGAGGGACAAACCTGAGTGGCGTTGGATCGTCGGTGGATTCTTCTAAAACGACGGCGCTATCACTATCTCCCAGGCTATCTAGGCGGTCCAGGGCGTCACAAGGCGGAGAATCTCTTATTCCTGTCGTCCTTTCACTCAATCTACTCTGTAGTTGCCGGATGACCCTTTGTTGTTTTAAAATGATCGCTTCTCTCTGTGCTAGGTCTGCTTCAATTTTTTTCTGTTTCCGGCAAAGACGTGATTCGAAAAGGAGAAGTTGTGAGGAAATATATTTCAATAAATCCCCTTTTTCCTTTCTCAATCGGGCTAGCAGCTCCTCCTGCAATGTCAAAGAAGCAATTCAATCAATCAGAATGGAAAAAATGTAATAAAAATATTGACAACTAACATTTTTACAAACATTCAATTGAAAGCTATTAATACAAATACGAGATACGATTGCTATGATTTCAGTTTTACACCAACTAATTTCAAAACCTTTTTGTTCAATTTGCGAAATTCTTCAAAGTTGAAAAATACAATTTGGGATTCCATGATCTAAACTGATTTGATTTCACAACTCCAATTAGAAAAATACCTGAAATTGTATTGTTCAAATCGGAAAGTTACAAATAATGAAACTCATACAGTTTTTAATGCTTTTTCAGAACTGTTCAATTTTAAGATTTAATTGGAAGTAATGCAGTAGTATAAGTTTACTTTTAAATGTTTTGCTTTAAAATTGTTCAGCTCTGCAGATTTGAATTCGAAGTTTTCGATTCTAAACACATCTCATTTTCAACTTTTTAATCTTAAATGTTTCCGTTTTGAAAATCTAAACTGTAGTGTTAAAAAATATCAGAGAAAAAAAGGTTTTTTTGCCTCTCAAGCATTAAAAATTCGCGTTTTTTAGTCCGTGTTGCGACTGTGAGAATGGTACTTTTTGAGGCAGTACCACTGCGCATGCGCAGCCCTTTTTTCGGCTATCAGCTGCCTGAAAATGAGCTCACGTGATTCAAGATGGTGGCGCGGTAGCAAACAAGTGCCGTGTTCACAGTTGTGTGTGTGTGATAAATGACATTTCTTTCTTTCGTTTGTATTCATATATATTATAAATGTCAGTTATGTAATTACATTTACGTGACTAAGAAACGCTCATTTTTAATATTTTCGAGGCAAAAAGTATCGTGTGCGGCACGGCCTCACAATGTACTATTATTATGCAATTTGTATTGTGGTTTTATCAGAAAGTATCGCATTAAATATCTATGACAATATTCATCAAAATTTATTTGTACATCGAGAGTTAGTAACATTTTACTGTTTCATTCAGGTTTGTCAAATTTGAAAATGAGTTGCAATGGATTCTACTGCACATAGTTTAGAGATTGAAGATGGCAGACTTATGAAAAAATGGATAACACGGTGATTATCTGCATATCGACTCGGATCAAATCGTCATTCCACGCGGAACATGTGAAGCATCCGGCACGACATGCTTTGTTTGACAGGGATACGCAGCCTTTCCTTTTCCTTACGAATAACATTAATCCTAACACTATCTTGACATAATAAATATAAAACGCGGACGCCACACTTATATTCGATGGATACTTTCAATTATTTCTCAGATTCAAGCTTAAGTTAAAAGAATAAGTTTGTTCTAAAATAAGAAATGTCTGACTTACCTATTTATAATTGTTTCATAAATTATTTTGAAAGTGAATTTTGTCTTGTTTTCCCGTAGATGAAGCTTTACACAGGGTGGCGTTTTGATCGAAGTACCGGGAAAAAACCGGTAAATGACCAGGAATTTTATCAAACCCGGGAATTTACTTGACTTCACCTAGACTATTAAAAATTCTACCAAAAAAATACTAGAAATGCCCGCTTTCTTTTCATGGATTAAAAAAAGATCTTATCATTTTATTTGAAGAATGTAACGATCAACTATTCTGATTCTCAAAATATTTAAATATATTTATACGTCATGAGAGGAAGAATTTTTTTTCAATTATAAAAAAAACGTTTTGCAAATTTGTTGCTCTGTGAGATTTTTTTAGCTGACTCAAATTGGATCATAGAATTGATGATAGCTCAAACCTAAAGAAAGAATTTTTATCTCCATTTCTTCATAAACGATTTCTTATCACGTTTTATTTTCTTTCTCCTCATTTATCTGAATTAGGACAAGGAATTTCAGAAAATGATTATAGTTTTTATTTCGGGGCAGGCAGTTTTAGTTTAATAGTATAATTCCACTTGGAACAGGGAATTTTTTATATGGAATGGGAACTCTTCAAACTAATGATAATTCGGATTTAGAAGAGAGGAATTTAAAAAAATCCTTTCTTCAATTCCAAATTTTAAAGTCCCCTCTTCCTAATTTTGAGTAAAGAAAGTACTTCAAGCAGTCTTTAGAGTAGAAGTAGTATTCTGAAAAAGAAATATTTCTGAAATATGATAGAAAACTTGTTTACATTGTTCATTGCAAATTCATCCTTTTATAGTGAAAAAAATTTCCTTCTTGTTTAAAATTTGAAGTTGTTTGTTGAAAATTCATTCACCCTTTTTTAAGTGAAAATTAAAGTATTTAGTTGAACATTGATTTTTAAATTTGGAAATAAACTATTTCTTTGAGAATTTGTGGGGAATTTGGCTTCTTTGTAGAAAATTAATCTTTATGGTTTAAAATTCATCTTTTTGCTCAAACTATATCTATTTCCGTTGAAGATTCATCATTATACCTGAAAGTTCATCAGTTTGGTAGAAATTCAATTTCTTGAACTGAAAATTGAACTGTTTCATTTTTGGTGGAAAATTGATCTTTTCTAGTTCGAAATTCGACAATTGGGTGAAAAGTCTGCTTGAAATGAAAATTCGATGATTTTGTTGAAACTTCACATATGTTGTTGAAAAATCGATTTTTTGTAGAAAATCATCTTTTTCTCCGGAAGTTAATATTCTTTTTCAAAAATTCCTTTCTAAGATTAACAATTCAAGTTATGCAGTTAAACATTTTTGATTTTAGTCTAATATTCATCTAGTTGATACTCTTAATGTTTGGTTTAAAATTCATTTTTTGACCCAAAAATGTCACTATTCCATTTTTATTTGACAATTTTTATTTTCATAGTTCAAAACTCAACAATTTATTGTAAAAATGTATTTCTTGGTTGAAAATTAATTGTCTGTCGAAAACTGAACTATTATAGTTAACGGTTCATCATTTCATTTAAAAATTCGTCTTAATCAATTTTTTTTAACTGGAAATTTAACATATTCCGATAGGAAATTCCATAGTTTTAGATACAAATTTACTTGTTTAGTTAAACATAATTTTTTTTACTTCAAACTTTGAGTATTTAAATTTTCGTTGACAATTTATCTTTTTCAGTAAATGTCTATTTATCTGTTAGAGAAATTAACTCCTTCAATTGTACATTCTTTGTTTTAGTAGAAAACCTTTATCCTTGATTTGAAATTGTTTGGTTGAACCAAGAATGTTACTGTTCCATTTTTGGGTGAAAATAATTATTCATGGTTGCCACAGATTTTCCATTTTTAATTTCCCTGACTTTTCCCTGACTATTCCCTGACCTCTTTTCAAAAATCCCTG
>WSXT02027076.1:0-13882 GCA_011762715.2 Neuroterus valhalla | reverse complement strand
CAGAACACCGCCATTTGCATTGATCTGTCACTTTCGTCCCTAGGGTCGAAAACTCAATTTTCGACCCGCTCCACAGGTATCGAAAGTCGAATTTTCGATTGAGGTATGATGAAAACAATATTTAGAGGACAGATAACGTTACTACCCCACCTTAAAAACTGAGAATATTACTATCTTCCGTAACAAGTGCAAGGAGAATGTAGGAACAAAGTGCTAGGTTCTCTATTGTGAGAATAGCGTGCGATAATACCATATTTCCGACATTTTCATATACGTATTGCAAAAATAATAATCATATTTTACTAATGGGATAATTTGGTAAAGATTTTTCGATTTCAGCATACATTTTTCCTACAATACTCAGGCAGCATGTAAAATTTGAGATTAGATTGACATGGGGTTTTAGCCACAATGTAGTTACAACTTTTCTTGTTTGAATTGCAGCATGCCGCTCGACGCAACAAAGCTTAGGCAAGGGGCACAGGCGGAACTGGCAAGGCCGCTTAAAGTGGCGCGGCACGGCATCAGCGCTCGTGTCAAGTCCGTGTGATGCAGTCTACGCTACTGTGTGTGCGGTAGCGTGCATGAGACGCGCCACTCGAGCATATCAACTTGATCCGCTGGTAGCGACGCCGCCGGCAGCGGGAACGGCGTGGCGGTACAGCGTCACTGGCAGTGGCGAGACCTACAAGGAGAGATGGGGATGGGGCTCATTAACGCTCGTACTTTCTGCCACTTCCCCACTCCACAATCCACCCCTCTCCTCTCGATGGCTAACCCCTCACTACCCTCACTACCCTCATGCGACCTCGTCGCTCGTCCATACCCGCACCCCCACTACCCCGCTACTACACGTATGTGGGTAATCATCGGCGCTTGTATACGACGCGACCGTCTCACGCTATCCATGATTGTGCAAAATGATGGTGTATCGTTAATGCATCGCAAAAAAGGGACTGTATGTTAAAGATACCTGATTTCTTAAATAATATCATCAGATGAGGTTATAGGTGTTGGTATTCAAAATTGTCATTAAGAGGAAAACAGCGATAAATACCGCCTTTAGTAGTTTTTACATCAGTTTTTTCTCTAGTGGGATTTTTATTCAGCTGATGCAACGAGGAATTAAGTTTTTCTTTACATTCTCATTACTAGTAGGGAACGGGGCAAACAAAAGAGAAGTGCGTTATGTAATATTTGAAAGTTCCCTTATGAAAACTATGATTCATGTGAATTTGGATCAATTCAATTTGTAACCCCGTGGGAGAGAAAAAATTATTTTTACGATAATTTCTGCCTGCATTCCGCTCTGTCTGTCTGTTGTCTGCCGACTTGATAACCCTCGAAGGGATTTTCTAATCTAAAGTTCCTTTTGTACACTAGGCTGGTCCAAAAAGTTTTTTTTCGAATTTTCAAGCAAAACGCCCGGAAACTGGTTTGAATCCACAAAAAAATAGACGCATTTTTTTCTGTTTTGAGAAAAATAATGGTTAGATGTAGCGCAGGCCCAATGAAGTTTAAAATGTATTTTCCGTAAGAAAAAAAGACGTTTTTTAAATTTTATTCAGGATTCTTAATATTAGGTGAGTCGTGTTCGAAATTCACCATTTCTTTTCACAATTAGTCACAGAATGCGAAAAAAATATTACTTTTCAAGTATCACTACCCCAATAAGTTTGTTTTATAGGGTCCCAAAAAAACCCCATGAGTGAAAAAATGGGTTTTTCGAGTTTCTGGCGCTATTTATGATTTTTTGCGGTTTTTTTTTTAAACTTCCAACTTTTTGTCCACTTTTCAATGGAAGTAAGTAATTATTAGATTTAGTTTAGCAAAAATGATTGTTTAAACAAATTGTAAATGTTTATAGCTATCTTCTTCTAGATTAATACTACATATTTGCGGTTTTTCCTGATATTTTAAACTTTTTATCACTTTTCAGTTCGATGAGAGTAATACCTAATTAATTCGTGTTAAAAGAGTAATTGTTTAAACAATTGGTTAACATTGCTGATAATATTTTATTTGCGTAATGAAACAAAAATAATTGTTCAAACAAATTATTATTGTTTATGGCTTTCTCCTCTTAGATTAGTGCTAAAAAGTTGCGGTTTTTTCTAAACTCATGAGCTTTTTGTCCACTTTTCACTAAATGAGGTCTTTATTAATGCGAGTTAACAAACATGCCTATTCAAACAATTTATTATTGTTTGTAACTATTTCCTCTTAGATAAGTGCTAGAAAGATGTGGCTTTTCTGGAATGTTTAACTTTGCACTGAATGGAATTTGAATAAAATTCAAATAGATTCAATCGATGTAATTGTTGGTGTAATTAGATTGTTTTATATTTAAAATAAATTTTTCTTAAAATATCAACCATTTTATTTTCGATTACAAATTTATATTTTTAGGGCAAAAATTCAATTCTCTCGTTGGAAGTTGAACGACTCTACTAAGAATTCGATTTTGGCGTTGAAGATCCATAATTGCAGTGGAAAATTCGAAACTCAAATTTCACTCAATGAATTCAGCTTTTTCGTTTTATTTAATTTTTTTTGAACATTGGGAAATGAACAAGAATAATTTTTCTTAAAACAATACAATACTTTTTAAAATAGGATTCTCTCTAATGCTTATTTATTATTTGTTCACAGCTAAAAAGGTAAAGCAAAGTTAAACATTTGAGAAAAAACCGCATTTTTTTAGCACTAATCTGAGAAAAGATAGCCATAAGCAATAATAATTTGTTAAAACAATGGTTGTTGATATAATAAATTAAATATTAACTCACTTCAAGTGAAAAACGGGCAAAAAGTTAAAAATTACAGAAAAAACTGCAAGTTTCCATCATTAGGCAAAGAAAATATTATAAGCAATGATAATAAATTGTTGAAACAATTATTTTTGTAACATGAATTAACTATTACTTTAATCTTATTGAAAAATGATTAAAAGTAAAAATTTCAGGAAAAAATCGCAACTATGTAGTATTTATCTAGAAGGAAATATCTATAATCTTTTACAATTTGTTAAAACAATTTTTTTGCTCTAAATAAATTATTTAAATGAATATATAATTAAAATTAAATTGAATAATTACTTATTTTGAGTGAAAAGTAGACAAAAAGTTGAAAATCATAATTAACGCTAAAAACTCGAACAACTAATTTTTCCACTAACGGGTGTTTATTTTGGACCCTATAAAACAGACTTATTGAGAATTCTAAATAAAATCTAAAAAGCGTCTTTTTTCTTATAGGAAATACGTGGTAAACTTCATGGGGATCGCGCCACCTCTAAATATTATTTTTTTCAAAAAAAAAAAAAAATGCGTTCATCTTTCTGTGGATTCGAACAAATTTCCGGGCGTTTTGCAGAAAAATTAAAAAAAAAATTTTTCTAATTCATTTTTGGACCACTCTATTGTACACTGTTCTGTGGTCCAAAATGACAGATCGAGTTCGTGATCCAGCCTTCTAATGCCGAAATTCATGGTTATAGCTATGATATACAACTTTGAATAATACAAATTTAACTTTATCACGATAGAACGTTACATAGGATAAAGAAACAAGGGACCAAAATGATCAGTTCCTGGAAGTTTTACAAATTGCCTATATTGTTGGGAAAGGAATAATAGATTTCATTTCAAACATAGAAGATGTTAATCAGGGTAGAGGAATTTTACTTCCCAGCAAAATTATACAACATACGGGAAAAAGGTGGAAAATTAAAATTGTTTAACTGTGTTGGAAGATCTACAAATTTGTTATGGAGTTTTTTTGAAATAACATGACAAATTTTTGTTTTATTTGTAAAAGAAAATTTACAAAAAACAAAAGTTTTTCATTCGTGAAAAAACTGCAGATGAAACAACAAAATGGTAAATGTTCAAATTTTTTAGGGTAGGTGTTGTTTTGAATTATAATTTTGTCCGAATCTAGATATAGCAGAACAAAGTTTGGGGAACAAATTTTCTTTGAATAATTTAAAAATGGAACATAAATGAGGAACATGTTCAATTAAATAAATCAATGTAATGAAATTGATATACTGTATTGACATAAGTTTTCTGCTCGAATATGAGGGCATTCCGAAGACGGAGTGCAATTAATAATCTCAATAATTATTGGCAGATAATATTTCCATATTTATACATCTGAGAGTTGTAAGTTAGGAATTCAAAAAAATACAATCAATCAATGAATAGTTATTTCGATTGTTAAATATTCTTAGTCAATTAATAATCTTCACTTATTGTGCCATTTTGTCGGAAAGGTAGAAAAAGTTTTTCTTTCTTCTAATCTTTCTTACTACCACACGTGTTATAAGGCAGATTAGGGAATGATGATCGATTTTATTTACGAAGGTTTTGTATGTCTATTATTTAGAAAACTCAATCCTACGTTGCAGAGAAAAGGTCCACATGTTCTTTTTGGGTTATCAAAATAGTTATACAAGCAGGAATTATGATTTCAGTAATCATTCTTATATGACAGTTGCAAGTTTCCTGATAAATATTCAAAGAAGTGCTTTAGAGTTGAGCTAACATGGAGAAAAACAGTAAACATGAAAATTTCATTTTTTTTTATTTCCACCTTGAAAATCAAATTTATGGGTATTTTTAGTGTCACATACGTCATCAGCGTGTCACAAAGCTTCAAACTATTCGGAGGCGACCGCTCTTTGGAAGTCCAACCCAGTTGATAACGATTCTTACCACCCTCCTTTCAAACACCATTACTGTTTAGAGTGTCACCTCTCCTACCATAAGAGATCAGTGATAATTTTGTCACGCCCGTCCTTCTCACCAAGTATGTCCTCATTAAGGGATTGTTGGTAATTTGATTCTATATAGTTATATACCCCATTCAAATACCCTTCCAAGAAGCCCTGGCCCTGTCCACAAGGGAATAGTAATAATGTTGTCTTACCACGGCCCTCTTCCTAGTTACCTATTCAAAACTTTCATACACGATTTTTCCGAAAGAAAATCCCCTCTGAATCTCCATTAATAATAATTTGACGACCCTTGAAAAGAATCCTCGAGTGACTCGTGCAGTGCTTCAAAAAAATGCGTAACTCCAATGCCAAATTGCCAATTTGCATAAAAATTGCCAAATTTTCGCCTACTTACAAGTTTGGCCCCAACTTGGAGAATTATTTCATGGCTACAACCAGGGTTAATACCTCATTTCTAGTCCGAACCAACGCTGATTCACAGCTCTTGATTGCAGCGCCATCAACTTGTCTGTGCAACTGTTTTTAGTCGGGATCCATCTTGAACCTGTTTAACACAATTAGATGACGAATAGGTTGTTTTAAGGTTATGTTTCACGTGTTTATGTGATTTCGTCTGAAAGGTATAATAAACTAATGATTTAAGTGTGATTTAAACTATACGAAATGCCGAAAGTAAAAAGCACTCGTTGCGTTCGGAGGCATCGAGCAATTTCCAACATTCCTCAATTCCAGAAGAAAAATGAAAGTAAGTGAATAAATCCTAATTAATTTATGCTCGTGACTTAATAATCTTCAACCTCAAAATGAAATATATGTATTGTATTTTTATTAAGGAATGTACAATTTGCAAATTCATGAGACTACGAAATTTCAATTAAAATTAGTTTAATAACGCCTCCATTAATTAGGAAATTGTTTGACTGGATATAGAAACTGCAGTAAAACCGAAATGCAAGGATTCGTCATCAACTTCAACTACAAGTGAGGGTCCCCCTCCAGCAAATAATTAATCCTGTATCTCCAAAACATGGGTCACTTTGAGGAAGGAAGAAATATTCAAAATGTGACTTCGTTTTTTGCTCGATTTTTCTAATCCTAAAAGATGTTAAAATACCTAACAGACCCAAAATGGTCCATATTTGTAGACGGAAGATGTAAGAAACAACGAATCAGACGAAGGGTTGGGAAATGTTTAATTATTATTCTAATTTCGCCATATTTTGTCTTTTTTCTTAGGCAGAGCAAAATGAAACCTATCAAGAAGATCTCTAATAGCCCTCTGTTGTCAAGATGTTTGGTACCTAATGTTCGAAATCCAGACGATATAAACAACGCATCAGGTATTTAAAAAAATTTCTTCCTTTGAATTGAAATCATTTAAATCAAATTTATTCTTATTACAAAGTGGAAATTATGTTTGCATTCATTGCTAATTTTATAGTTGTAAGAGCTATATTTATATGTGATTTACACATGATCAATGACAGTTTCTCGAGATTATTTTTTGGAACAACAAATGTTTTTCGCTGGAATTTTGGGAAATGTTAAAGAACGTATTAACTAAGGCCTGTTAATTCTCCTTCTTTTTAAAAATTGAGAGTACCCCAAACTTGGTTTTACCGACAAATCTTTTTATTTTCAAAAAAGAAGGGTCAAAAGACGTGTGCTTGCATTTTTTCGCTTTTCCCGGAGTTTTAGCGTAAAAGATCCAATATTTAGGCTTAGCAAGTCGAAGAAACTGATATAGATCATATGGCAAGTATCGGTCATGCTGTAAATATTCCTTTTCTATCCTTCTAGTTATCCAGATTTTTAAAGAAATCAAAGGTTTGAAGAGTGATATCAAAGAACTATTTAGAGGACAAAGCATTATTATAACAATGTTAGAAAATCTGCATGTTTATGAATATAGCGGAAAAATCAGCTTCGTGGAAATGTATGATCTGCAGTTACCATTGCAAATAATTGAAGATCTTCAAACTTTGGAAGAAAAATTAAAAACTGACGATAAATGCACCGATTGCTTCGTACGTTTAAGGATTCTTTTATCTTTTACTTTGCGCATTATGATACTCAAGTAAATGTTGGAAGAAATCATATTCGAAAATCCATCAATAATATGATTAAATAATATATGTAGAGAAAATTAGCAATGAGCTTTACGGCTATATAGAGAGTATCAAATAAGCTACTTTTTAAGGAAAATTAGCATTAAAGCTCTGAATTTGAATACATAATTATAATATGACGTGAAACTCAATTTGAAATTTTGAATTTTTATATTCCGCAGGCGTTGTTTGTGAAAAATACAAAGGATGCTCAACTGATTAAAATGTTCCTTTTGAATAAACAGTTGCACCTATATTAATATTTGAAGTTGTAGTTAAAAATTGGATTATTTGGTTGAATTAAAAATTTAAGTATTCAAATTATGGTTGACAAAAATTGATCTTTTTTACTAAAAATTATTCCATCTATTCGAAAATTTAATTCTTTCAGTTGATGATTCTTTGTTTTAGTAAAAAACTCTCCTGTTTGGTATAAAATTGGGTTTTCAAAATAAAACTGTTACTGATCCATTTTCGGTTAAAAACAATTATTTTCTCTGTTCAGAATTCAACTATTTTGTTAAAACATTGTATTTTTTAATAGAAAATGATTCTTTCTATTTGAAAATTAATCTCCTTGCACAAATATTCACATTCATGGCTGGAAATTGAAGTGCTACAGTTAAATATTTGTCTTTTCAGTTGCAAATTCATCTTTTTGGTTTGAGATTAAACTGGTCCAGTTGAATATTTATAATATTATTTGAAAATGCATCACTTTGGTTGAAAAATGAAGTATTTTGTTCGAAATACGAAGCATGGAACCCCCAAGCTGAGCATTTTTTTGTGTTATGTACTTCACAATTAACAACGTATAACAGAGGCTACTCCGTTTATTAGATGTTTTTGCTGCGATGCGTCTCAATGTGAAATCATGCATGCTGTCAAGGTTGGACCACCCATTCTTTCTCAACGAATATATTGCAATATAATTATAAACATAACATAGTCTAACTGCACAGTGACCCTAAATTAGAGCGGAAAAACAAATTCCGATTGACGAATTGGTCAATTTTCAATATACAACAGGAGTAATTTGTTTGTAGAAATAGTGGGTTGGAATAAATAGTTGATGATTTCTTCAACTTCATTTCTATGTAAAGTAGAGAAAAATTATTCGTAGAATAGAGAAATGCATTGCCCTCATTCATTAAATTTGTTCAAAAGTTTTAGGGAGTGGCCCAACCTTGACTACATGGACCCACCTCTACAACCTTTTTTTTAATTTGCACATTCTTCTTCCTTTGAGTCGAATAAATTCAGTCCCGGTTCAAGAGATGTGTTATAGATGAACCTTACTTTTTGCGATATTGGAGTGCAAAAGCTATTTATTCAACAACAAAAAATGGACTCAAGTCAGAACTATGTCCAATCTTAACAACCTTCCCCTACATGCCATTTCAAGTATCTCTGATATCTTTCGGTAATGATAAGAAAACAGCGGAAGAGTGAAGGATGAAACTTATTTTTGAAAGCCGATTGCTTCTCCTCTCCGAGAGCGGATTCACAGACTGTGATTAATTTCACATTGATTACGATCCGCGACATATGTATTCAGCGTTCAAAGTTAGTCTAGTCGGATATTTCAGACGTTGCGATCGATCACGACCCACCGAATCTAAAAATAGATGGTGGTCGTTGTACGAGGAACGTGAGTTGGAGAAGCGGTATCCAGGGATGGCCGAGAGTCCAGGATTTCGTGATCGATCGAGATGCCAGGCGGGCGAGGACCAAGCGCCTAATTCGAGACTGCCGCAGTTTCGCCCGGCAGCGAAACGTTATCCGGTATGCAAGAAAGGACAGTCCTCATTAGCTGGAGCCGCGTTTTAGGCCGCGAGCGTTCGAAACTACGTTGGCAGTTCTAGCCTCCGACGAGACACGGGTTGGCGACGCGACGACTCCAGAATCTCCTTAAGTATTTAGGCCCACCTTTCTCGCGAATCTAGACGAATTACCAAACCTCTCGAGGATTCTCAAATTTGTAAATATGCAAAGGTTTCCGATATTCCTCTTCAAATACGCATTTTAAGGAGAGTGAAGCTAACTCTGAGATTCGACAATAGAAGAGATATCGTAGAATCAAATAGGAGAGCAAATAAGAAAAAAGTTGCTCGCAATTGGAGATTCAAATTTCAACGAAGTTAAATTATTAAAGTTTGTCAGTTTCAAGTGTTATATTTAGACATGAACTTTCAGACGAATCACTATCAGAACTATTCATTATGAATGCCTTTACTCGCGCGCAACGTGTAAAGCCGTGTTCAATACACACACGCGGCGCGTCGAGTGTGGTCCCCAGCAAGAGTGAGGACGGGCGAGAGGAGAAACGTGAGAACGGCAAGAGTCGCAGAATCTACTGTACATATACTACATCGGCCTCCAAAACGGGAAGGAGAAAGAGAGAGATACGCTGCGTTCGTGCCATGCTATAGACATTTTGTGTCGAATTTTTCGTGACGCACAGTGATCCAGAAATGGATTTTCGCGGACAAATTCGTGTAGAGGTCGTACTTTCCACCCGATTTCAGGTTTTTTTTTTACAAATACTCAACATTAAATTTCTGATAAACGTAAGGTGGGCGATTTTTCATTTTTTGTTCAAACAAATTGCTGTGTCAATAAATGTGACGGAAAAAGTAGGAAATGTCAAATCATAATTTTTTATTGAAGTAGGAACAACATGACTATAGTCTAAATCATCAAAATTTAATGCACGAATATTAACTTCATGTGAATAATTTGTTTAATGGAAAAAACATTTGTTTCAAACAAATTTTATAAACGAATATGTGGTTTCTTCCTTCTCATTAGCGCAAATTCTTTATTTGTTGATGGAAACGAAAGGAATCTACAGAAAGTACTATATAATCCGAGAAAAGTTAAAAAATTAATATTTATGATTGTTATAAACGAAACACGTTAACGTATAGTCGAAATGTACTTGTTTTTGTAGAAAATTTTTCTTTTCTCAATCACACGATGAGATTAAGGACGAATGGATGTAACAGTGATATAAATTTCACCTTTTGATTATTAACTATGATTTTTATTAACAAATCATATGAACTAATTGTCCAAATATGAATTTTTTATCCGAATTTTTTTGGCCTCAATCATACACTATCTACTGCCAAAGCCTGTTGGATACAACATTTCCACAAATGTTACCACCTAATTATTTACTGTGATTGTTATTAACAAATTACACAAAAGAATTCTCCAAATATAAATTTTTTATAAAAACTTTTTTTCTTTGAAATACAGTGCTGTGAAGTCTAAGGGATACGAAATTGTTATAAATATATCCTTACAATTGTTCACTTTAGTAGCTATCAACGAAATATATAAACCCCATTTTCCAAATATGCATTTCGTCACAGGAATTGCTAATACAGTGCCTTTTCTAATGTTTAATAGGCATAAAAATTACAGTAAACAATTAGAAGGTGAGATTTATAACAATTTATTACCCCTGGATCTTTACCAGTACTGCATTATTATGAAAAAAAAATTTGAGTGAAAAATGCATATTTGGAGAATTTGGTTGTTATATTTCGTTGTTAACTATTAAACTAAACAAATGTAAGGATAAATTTATAACAATGTCGTATCCCTTAGACTTCACAGCACTGTATTTCGAAGAACAAAAGTTCTTATGAAAAATTTATATTTGGAGAATTTACATGTGTAATTTGTTAATAACAATCACACTAAACAATTAGGAGGTAACATTCGTAGAAATGTTGTATCTAACAGGCTTTGGCAGTAGATAGTGTATGATTGAGACCATGAAAATTCGGATGAAAAATTCATATTTGGTCACTCAGTTCATATTATTTGTTAATAAAAATTATAGTTATTAATCAAAAGATGAAATTTATATCACTATAACATCTATTTGTCCTTAATCATATCGTGTGATTGAGAAAATAGAATTTCCTACAAAAACAAGTACATTTCGACTATATGTTAACGTATTCCGTTTATAACAATCATAAACATTAGTTTTTTAACTTTTCATGGATTATATAAAACTTTCTGTAAATTCCTTTCATTTCCATCAACAAGCAAAAAATTTGCGCTGATGAGAAGGGAGAAACCACATATTTTTTCTATAAAATTTGTTTGAAACAAATGTTTTTTTCATTAAACAAATTATTCACATGAAGTTAATATTCGTGCATGCAATTTTGATGATTTAGAGTATAGTCATGTTGTTTCCACTTCAATAAAGAATAATGATTTGACATTTCCTACTTTTTCCGTCATATTTATCGACACAGCAATTTGTTCAAACAAAAAATGGAGAACATCCCACCTTACATTTATCAGAAATTTAATGCTGAGTATGTATACAAAAAAACTTGGAATCGGGTGAAAACTACGACCTCTACATGATTTTGTCCGCGAAAATCCATTTCTGGACCACTGTGTGACGGGGTTTTCCCGTTTTTCCCACTTTAGTCGCCTCGCTCAGAGCATATGTATACCCTCTTAAAAGAAGCAAAGCTTAAAAATCATTTTAATTCTGTTGTCTAAATCTGAGTAAATTTGGTTAGGAATAGTTTAAAGACAGATTTGACAAAAGAATAGATTTTTATGTGAATTTATTCAATTCAGCATATTTCAGCTCTGAAATGCCTTTTAACTCTTAATCGTTGCCCCATTATAACGACTCGTCATTAGTCGTATTTTCAGACCTAGCAGCCTTCCCTGCAGCGACTTTTCCCGTGTGCATTATTCGGTTTCTCAGAGCGCTCGGAGACAATGGAACGCAGGAGATATCCGCGGAGAAACCGCTGGAGAAGTCATCGACTGAAATTAGGACTGTTGCACCATTATCCTCAATCTCTGCCATCAACTCTCTACACTTATACAACGTCTGGAACTATCAGGCACGGAAAACGTCGCAAAACGTTTTCGACTCTGTTATTGACGCATTTACAGCGAGAAATGCGAGGGCCAAGACGTCTACAAACCACAAGCATAGTGCACTATTGGGAATTTAGAGCTGCAAGGCGAGACCTGATGGCCATCTAGCGAGCTAACCAACATGGCTGCCTGAGGAATACACGTACCATTGTTTACATGCGTGTTGTACTCAAATAACGCTATATTAATTAATTTTGTGTCAGATTAATCAGATAGAAGTACATAAGAAGTTTATTAGGAGAATATAGAATCTTAAAAATGGAACTCCCCTGGAACTATAGAAAGGGAAACGATACTCGCAAAGGCAATGTGTGCTGTATTGTCAATTGTGACTCCAAGAAAAAATCTCAACACTTATTTCAGTTTCTATCAGCCGTATCTGACTCCTAAGCTTTTACGTGGCAAGCATCCGTAAATATATGTCTGGCTCTCAGTGGGGCCGAAAAATTCCGACAGAGGGCGCGTTGGCGCATCAGCCCTGTTTTAACATTATCTCATATGGGAAATTGGATAAATAATTGATGGAATGTTATTTTTTAATAGAGGGATAATGTCAGAACTAAAAAACATACAATAATATTTATCGAGGAAAAGAATTCTCAGCAAAAATACTGATAGGGAGAGAGAACAAAATTTTGAGTACATATATGATTATTATTATACTATTAAGACAAATCCCTTTCGTATATAGTTTTTCACATACATGAAATAATTAACGTGATAAATGGAAAAAATCAATCACCTAGAAATGAAGTTTGAAATAATTGAAATAAGTAATAATAATAATAATAATAATAATAATAATAATAATAATAATGAAAATTATTATAAAGAACTGTTAATAATAATAAGTAACAGTTAATAATATTCACTTATATTCTTTGAAACTACTTTTATAATGATAATATATTATGATATATTTTTAATATTCTGTGCCTAATGTATATTGGGTTGTGGAAACAGATAGGAACATTATATTCACAGGATGTAAGTAAATACAAAATATATTAATCTTGAAACGTGTAATGAATATCAAATTAGGCATTTAATTTTTCGTGAAACTTACCATAATTATTAAATAACAGAAGTGTATGTTATTTATGGCAGCACATTCGCGGCAGGAAATATTAAATCATATAATTGATTTTTGAGAATCAGACTTATTGTCAATAAATAAAAACAGTAAAAATAATATCCCATTTGCAACATTATTCCGAATCACACCATTTGAGATTTAACATTCAAAATATAGTACCTATAATATCTAGAAATTAATAAGAAGAAATGAATCTTGTATTTTTTCTTAACAAAAGCATTGGAAATTGAATAATTTGGAATTTAAAAAAAATTACCAGTTCTTAAAATTAAAAATATGTGAATCAATTTTTGAAAATGAGACGATTCTCATTAAAAAGGAATTAAATATTCCCTTATTCGAATGTAGAAAATTGGATTTGTTGGAATACAAAGGTATTTGAATTGTATTATGTTTAATCAAGAGCGTTGGGGATTGGAGAATATAAAGTCGGAAACTTCTGAATTCAATTTACTTCCAATTCGAAGCAATTCAAATTTGACATTTTCAAATTGAAAACTTAACTAATTTTTTTATTGCCACAGCTTCTAAAGTTCTAGGATCTTATATTTTCGTTACATTTTCTGAAATATAGTTCAACACACACATTGATCAGACAAATTTCCAAACAATAAGAAGTCACTGCAATTTTTATCACTTTAAATGAGAAGAATTTCAGATATAGTCCTTTGAATTGAATTATTTTACAAAAATATTCAAAATAATAACGGATTTTTGATCACAAACCTTTAACATAAACAAGTTTATACTACTATTATATTTTGAAAAAAATAACAAACAATCTGGTATGACTTGAGTATCTGCTATTCAAGTTTAGCCTTTTAAATAGAAAAATGAGAAACAAGTAAGTTGAAATGATTCTTTTCCTTAAAAATGAGTTCAAAAATTTTCCAAACAATGTGCATTTTGACAAGCAAAATTTTGATGATTTTTACATTTTCATCATTTATGATTGAGAAAGTATTAGAATCGTCTGAAATTTCACATCTTGAATTTTCAACGGAT
>WSXT02027065.1:0-13882 GCA_011762715.2 Neuroterus valhalla | reverse complement strand
AAGATGCATTAACGGTTGTTGTTTATTTACATACATTCAGTGAAATTATAAACGTTTATGATTATACATGTTTTATTGAAATCTTTTTTATAGATCTGATTGAAAGTGTGAACTTGGAATTTTTTTAACGTGCAAATTATGTTTTGTGAAAACAGTGTTTCCTGAAATTTGTGAACATGGAAATGGTCTTTATTTATCGATTTAACTGAATGTAAAAATATATATTAGTCAATTTTTCATGGAAATGGTGTTTATTTATAAATCAAAACGTTCTTCACTACGTATAATTATGTTTTTAGTGGGAAAATGAACAGCGAAGTATCCATGTAGGTGAAATTCAAAAATCAAATTCACCGGCAGAACTTTCGAGAGGATAAGCAAATGGATAAATTAAATATAAATAATCAGGTAGAAGTCACAGAAAGACCGAAAAGAATCGGTCGTAAAAAGAAGCTTGTAAATCTTAATCTCTGAAAACTTTTATGTAATAATACATACATCCATTGATGTAGTTATTATTTTTTATAAAAAATTATAGACTGTTAATGTTAAATTCTTATTATTAGGGACATTTTTGTTAATGTGAAATTAACAACAATTGTATACTTTGTACCGAATTTGGTTGTTACGACTGCAAAAAATGTATACCCAAAAATTACTATCATTTGTTATTACAAAACTGTAAGTAATGTTATTGAATTAAATTATGATATTAACACAGAAACAAATTAATTTCTGCGTAAAATCTTCCATTTTCGAACTATACTCAAAGATTGATTCATTTTATCCAAAAAAAATTGATGATAAGATAAAGCGTGGCTACACAAGCCTTTAAAATAAATTTGTAGCGTGCATCCTTCGGAATTTCTTTTTTTATGCTAATGAATCTAACTTCGAGCACAAATAAAAATTTTGAAAATATTTTCTGAAAAAATTTACTTTTCCCAAAAGTTCCCCGTATTTGGAGAATAACCCATACATATGTATAGCAGCAACATATTGGAATCACTATGATATTGTGATTACAGATATAAATTTTAGTTTTACGACCCATATTAATTCAATCCTGCTACAACTTGGAATCTTATTCTTTGCTATAATCTTATTCTAATATCGAAGAATGTTTTTAATATAATTCATGATATGAAAAAATTACAATAGGATAAAAAGAGGAGGTCTGTCCTAAACGAGTAAGATCTTACATCAGAAAAAACATTACCATTGTGGTAACGTTGCAAAAAATTGAATTACTCATAAAATCTCAATAACGAGATCATAAGAAAAATCATATTGTATATCTTATAATTTCATTTTCACTTACTCTTATATTATCCTCACACTGATATCATCTACAACCTGGAAGTACCATGTCAGCTTCCAATTTTTCTATTCATTTATCAAGTTCCTTCGCAATTACAACAGTAAGTATGAAAGACCTTGATCATAATATATAATTATAAACTCCTTCCGAGAACCACAACATCAGAAAGTAAATAATTTCAAACTTCTTCAAGTTCATTCATTTCAAGAAAGAACTGTCATTTCGTGCTATATTTTCTGGTTCTCAGTTCTTTTCGTATTCTCTCTGCAAGAAAAAGTAAAGCCCCCTCAACATTCCACCTGACTTTCGCCATAATTTGAGCAAAGAATTCTCCCTTCCTCAAAGGTTTTGGAGAAAGTATCTTCCCATACATTTTGAAAGGTCGAAGAGTTATTATGTCTGCACTACGTCTTGTTAGCTATAAAGCTCTTATGAGAATACCGGTAGTGCGTTCGCTTTCCCGATAGGCGCGCGAGAAGGTCCTTAGGAGAAGATCGAAGATAAATCGTAGATGACTTGCATATGATGGGGAAATGAATATGTGCACGGTTACATATACCTATATATCATACATGTATGTGCGAAAAGGAATTCCGCGTCCGGGAGATTTGATTTGAGAGGCTTACGTCCAAGCGTTATTAGAACCCAAAGAACGCCATGGGCTTGGTCCATAACTCCATAGACGACCTACTAGCACGAATACCGGTACCTTTCTACGTCACTGCTCTATCGTACAGGTAGGTATCTGTTTACTCGCTCACGGGTGAGCTTTTACGATTGGGTATATAGGTATGTTAAGTATCAGGCTACCTGTGTCCGTCCATGCCGCCTTCTTTTAATAAATCGCACACTTCAGTTTTTAATGGTGTATTCTCTGGTGTATATATTCCTTTCATGAAAGACCGCTTTTTAATTTAACTTTCGAATGAGGATATGGTATCGAGAGGGAACCATTGTTTTCCTCTTGTGGTACCATTTTCTCGGTAAATTTATATGGTTGCTAAACAAATTTTCTTAGTGTGATCCTGAAATATAAGTGGTCCCACTATGATATTGGCATGGTACCATTAAGATTTGATTTTGTCCCACTACAAATATAAATGTCAGTGGGACCACCAAAATGTTATTGTGATGGTGATGGTTTGAAAACAGATTTTTGAAACTTATGAGTAATGGATAAATTGTATCAACAAAAACTTTTCTAATCTTATTCCCTCTCATTAATTTTAGATAACTAAATGAATAAATATCTTATTCATCATTTCCACTGCGATACGTTCATGGGATCGCTTATGTCCAGCTTATGAACGCCTAATTTAATACGCCAGATTATAGTACGATTATACTAATGTGATATAAAAGAGAATGATAGAGTATGGAGAATAATTATAGAAAGAAGTCATCTGATCAAAGAAAGAAAAATCTCTTTCAGTAGAGACTATTAGACCTCTATTAGGAATCTTTCCTCTATACTAACTCTATCAGAGGCTGTCCTTTCACTCATCAAACAAGAGCTATGCTATGATTAAATTTTGATGAGCGACCTTCCGCAGCTTATTTCCAACTGCGGTTTCTATCCTAACCATAATCGACACGTAATTCTAATCATAAATTCCCACGATGATTTCAGGAATGAAAAAAAAGAAGAATAAAGAAAAATATGATTCACGTAGAATGTCTTCCAACAGAGCTGCAGTTGTTCTTCCCTTAGGTTGTGTCATTCTCTGCAGGAGCATGCTGTGGTGTACATGAACAGTGAACATCAGCAGGATTGTGTTACATACACAAAGCTGAGCGTAGGCAGCAACTCGCCAATACGGAGTCTATGGCTGATTGGGAGCACGTGTAGGTATAAGAGAGTGCGCTTATAGGATATGCACTTGTATGCAGACGATCTGCGATAGATCGTGAAGGAGGCGCGGATTCGTCAGTAAGGAGTGTCACGTGGGCGCGTTCCTTTCCCATAGAAGCAAGCGGCATTTGAGGTAGGCCGTCAACTCTGCAGGGATCGAAATTCTTCAAGGAGACCAACATCGTCCGTTGTTGCAGAGAAATTCATTTTGCTCTCTTGACCTCCTTGACGAGGTGCCCGTCTCCTCGGACTTCGCTTGACCCTTAAACGTGTACTTGTTCGCCCGTGATACCGGACATTGTCTCGGTCGTAATATTTCAAAATGAACGACACAAAGATTGTTTGCTGACTTGATGATACCGGTATTCAAATTCTTGAATTTATTCATTCGAGATGTGTACTTTTCGTGATTGTCAGGAAGATTAAGGGGTACTAGAGATATAATCAGCAGGGAAAAAGCCAGAAAATGTTTCAATGGTACCAAAGTAGCAGCGTTGTTGAATTTGGGTGGTTACAGTATAATGTCATTCTGGTACCAATCTGTCTCAGAAGACTATTCCCACCGAAGCACCTGGCAAAAAATGTAGGTAATAACTGCTGAATGAACTAAAAACTGATTGCTGAATGGCAAATCATTCTTCTTTTCTTCACCTTCTCTAAAAAGACTTCCTGCTGGCACTGACCTAGTGCCAATAAGTAGTATTAAGAGATCTAAAATACAGCCGCTATACAATTTGCTGCTGCTATGAAAAACGAGGAGTCCTCCAGTAAACCGACGATTAAAGCTTGTTTCAGTTACTGATCCGGATTCTGAAAAGCAGCTGCTAGATGATAGTTGATGAAACTGGGAATTTCAAGCATCATTTAGCTCAATCTGCGATTTCAGTAGATGGATTTATCACAGTCATCATCGAGAAATGAAGCTGTCGTAGTGGCTTGGTGCAAATACCAGACTGCTATTAGGTGTCAGAAGTAAAGCCGCCCGGCTAAGCGGAACGCCCGGTGACCTCTTTTCGGTTGACGCAGGTCTGATCCAATCCACCTGTGGATCTGAGTGCAAGATGGGCTTGACTTGGTTGTGTGGATCGGCGACCCGAGGAGAGCCGATGTGGGCCGAGTGTCGTAGCCCCTCGAATTTCGAATAGCCTCTGGCTCATAACGGATCGACACACTGACTTCTCGTGCAAAGCGTCGCCTACTTTACGCGACGTCGAGGTAGGTTCGTGTAAACACAGTCCCTTGCCGCCCCCTCAAGTACTTACTAACCACGTGCACGTGACTCGCCGCTTCTTAATCATTCAGTCCTCTTTAAGCCTGATGCTAAGAAAAAAGAACAAGATTTTCATTTCTTCAATGGTAATTCCATGTTGCAAGAGTGTCATGTTACTGCTGACATTCATATTGTGAGATGATGACATAAGTGAATCCTAATAGTTCGAAAAGGGATTTATGGTAGGATCACTCCAATTGCTTTTGGCATAGTGTTAAAGTTTAAAAATAATGATACAACTGTGAAATCATGGTGTTACCACTGAAATCACTATCTAATGAGGCAGTATTATTATATTGCAACAGTCCTAGGCGAAGAATATATTGGGACCACTGAAATTTATCTTCAAAATGGGCCCACAATAGAAAGTAACTGGTAACACAACGGTTTGATGGTGGTTACGCTCAAATTTATATTCGAAGTAAGGATCGAATTTAATCACAGTTGTACTAGAACGATTGCTCTGCAGGACCACTTAAATCAATATTTGCGTGATATTGGTAACACATCTATTTTATGGTGGCAATACTAAAATTTATATCTAGAGTAAGAATTGAATTTCCTCATCACTCTGTTGTAAACAGAGATCATAATTGGACCACCAAAATTTATTCCAAAAGAGACCCACGGTGGAATGTCAGTGGTACCATAACGATCTAATTGTAATACAACTCAAATTTATATCTAGAGTAGGAATTAAATGATGGTACCGGTGAAATAATATCAGATGTGACAAAAAGATTAGATTACAAGAGTACTAAATATAAAGACCATAGTCGGGCCATCAAAATTTATTTCTGAAATAGATTTACATCACACAAATTTGTGTCCAAAGTAAGAATCGAATTTTATTGTAGTGGTCACTGCGAGGATATCATGGTGGTATCACTCAAATCAATGATTGGAGTGATACAAAAATTAAATTGCAATATTACTAGGCGCAGATCATGATGATATCATGCTGGTAACACTCGAAGTTCTATTTGATGAGCATGCAACCTCAAATTTCAATAGTACTAGATGAGGATAATAGTAGGAACACCGAAATTAATCTTTTTGTTGGATCGATAATACAAGGTCTGTGGCATCACAACTATCTTATAGTGGTACCACTCAAAATTTTTATCTGCTTCGGAAAAGTAATAACATTGAAAATAATCGTACTGCTATGATATCATATAATGGTAGCACTTGAATTACCATCGGATGTGGCAACAACATCAAATTTTAATAGTACTATATAAAGATCATAGTAGGACTACTGAAATTGTTCTTCGAAACGGATCCACAACAGAAAATCTCTGGTAACACAACCATTGTAGATGGTGATAAAACTCAGATTTATACCTGAAGTGAGGATCGAATCTTATTATAGTGTTAAGACAAGGATAACTTTGCGAGACCATTAAAATATTTTTGGAAAAGAAAAATATTTGAACATCAATATTACCGCAATGATACCATGGTGGTACCTCTTAAATCGTCATCTGGAATGACAACCAATTTGAATTGCAATAACACCAATTGAAGATCCTAGTGGTACCACTGAAATTGCTATCTCATGAAGCAACAACATCAAATTTTAATAGTACTATATGAAGATCATAGTAGGGCCACTGAAATTGTTCTTCAAAATGGATCCACAACAGAAAATCTCTGGTAGCACATCCGTTGTAGATGGTGGTAAAAATCAGATTTATACCTGAAGTGAGGATCGAATCTTATTATAGGGTTAAGAAAAGGATAGCTTTGCGAGACCACTAAAGTATCTTTTGGAAAAGAAAAATATTTGAACATCAATAACACAGCAATGATATCATGGTGGTACCTCCTAAATGTTCATCTGGAATGACAACCAATTTGGATTGCAATAATAATAATGAAGATCATAGTGGCACCACCAAAATTGCTATCTGACGAAGCAACAACATCAAATTTTATTAGTACTATATGATGATCATAGTAGGACCACCTTAATTTATCTTTGAGATGGATTCACAATAGATACCATAACTATCTGACGGTGATACCGCTCAAATTTATATCTGTACGAAGAATCGAATTTCATCATCTTGGTACCAAAACCACAGCTTCATAGCGGGACCACTAAAATTTGCCTTGGGAAAGTAATAAAATTTTCAACAATTGTACAAAAATGATATTTTAGTTATAACACTCGAATTACTATCTGGCGTGGCCTGGAGAGGCGCTCATTTCACAATAATCTTATTATTGTACCAATCCAATTTATATCCGAAGCGAAAATTAAATTTTATCACAGTGGGACCATAACCATAGCTGTATAGCGGGAACACTAGAGTACTCTTCTGGGAAGTTAAATAATTGAGTAATAATGGTACCACAGTGATACCATGGGAGTAACATCCCAACTTATTTCTGGCGGGGTAACAACCTTAAATTTTGATAGTATCTAATAAAGATCTTGTCAGGATCACTGAAATGTATTTTTAAGATTGACTCAAAATAGAAGGTTCGTGATATCACAACTATCTGGCGATGGAACCACTCAAATTTATATCTAAAGTGAGAATAAAATTTTATAATCGTATTACCGCAACTATAGCTTAGCCGTTCCCCTTAAGTTCCTTCAGAAAATTTTGTATGATAAATATGATGTTACCACAGAAGCCTCATGGTAGCACGACTCAAATTATCATGGGAAGTTATAAAGAAATCAAATTGCAATATTTCTAAGTAGAGATCATAGTGGGATGCCCCAATTTACCTTTCTAATAGATAACTTAGCAAAGCCACTAATATTTTCTCCCAATATGATGCACTAATAATATCGTGATAGTATCACTCAGATTTATATTTTTAATGGCAACACAGTAGAATCAGAATGCTGCTATGCCAATGTCAACGTGGAACCACTCACATTTACTTCCAAATCGTATCTTAATGTAAATAAAGTAGTTCCATAAAGTTTATGGGTAATGTTATGGCACCTCATGGATCTCATTGTATAAGAGCTTCCAGCCTTAAATTTAAGTAGCCCCACTAGGATACCGGCATGGTACCATTATGATTCAATCGTGTTAGTATTAGAAACATGAATTTGAGCAGTACCATCACAATATTATTGTAGTACCATTCAAATGTTAATTTTAGTGTTCTTAAATTGTAGGACGATAAACCCATGAATATATTATCCATCAAAAAACCACACAATTTATCAGTGCTTGGTCTGAGAGTATCTTTATCAGAATGGAATACTCTGAGGATCAAATTGATCGTTCTCAAAGATTTCTTTTAAACAGTTCCAATCTTAAATTGTACAGTTGTTTAAATTTGCGAACCTCCTTTAATCTCGTGACTTAGTTCCTAGGATTTGGATCAATTTTAAGATGCAGAGCGATCTACCAACAGAATAATAATATCGACTGGACCTTGACAAGGACTTGGCATTGAAATTGGCTGATCGTCGCCGTCTACCGTTGATCGACCGCGACACAGGTTGATCCCAATATACGCAGAGCTTTCGAGACAAACTGGTTTCCCGTTTGCGTATCGGAATTCGTTCTCGATACATCTCATTAATTTCGTATCGCAGCCCACTGCTAAACTTTTTTTTCCACCTATACCTAATCATTCACAAGTGAACATGCGTGTCGTCGTGTTTTAGTGCCACGCTAAATTACGCAGACGAATTACTTAGGAAAAAGGCATTTCAAAGTTGGCTAGTAGAGCGGTAAAGCGTGATATCTTGCATGCAAATCTCTGGTATTCTTCTATCGGCTTCTTGGTCTTCACCTATTTCTTCTTCCAGGTCAATTTTGCTCACGAAAAAAAACCAGCTACTATTCCTTGCATATTCAGCACGTAACGGAATGACTGTTTTGACCTCCGACACCGTAGGTTTAGCTATTTTTGGCAATGTGGGTAATCGGGTTTGAGTGTGCTTATTTTTTTCAAATTTCTAATTTGGGTGATTTTGTTTGTTTAATTCTGAATAAGTGGTATTTTATAATACCACTTTATTTATAAGGAAATCATTCCACATGCTTGACCGTCGGTTATTCAAAGATTCAAACATATTTTCACTCCTATCCCTTCGAAAGTGGGTCTCCTGTTCCACTCTCGTTCGGTGGATCGAATCTGTTGGTGGTCTCTCCTCATTCGCCTTGAATGAAACACTCATAGTATCTTATTATACCTTGTAAATAAAAATCGAAAGCGATAATCGAACGGAATCACAGAGGTTGGCTTCATTCTTTTAGAGATAATCACTGGAAATAAATCCTTCGGATTGGATGTAGGTCAGGTTATTGGACCCGTGTCATCAAAAACATATATTTCGAAAGATTAATAGCAGGAGCTAATTTATTGTAATCAAGTTTTTCGTCTTTGGAGTAAGGTATGAATGCCTAAGTAAATAGTATAACTGGGATACTAAATTGATGAAAATTCATTGCATTTTATTACCATCTCATACATTTTTTTCTGACAAGTTTCAAAATAGAGAACTGTGAAAGATGTATAAGCAAATGGCCCTTTTAGGCTACATTTTAATGATTTGAAAATATTGTTTGAAAAAATTGAAGAATTTTTAAAAAATAATAATAATCTTATTGAAACAGAAAGTTTTTGACATTTCAAGTTTCAATTTTGTATGAATATAAAAAAAGAGAAACTGAAAACAAACAAGAATATTATTATTGCGATAATAAATTTGAATTTCAATTTGACTTTTTTACATTCTCATCATAATGAGAAGGTATTGGTTCTAAGCGAAAATCAACTTTCGCAGAGTTTATGAAATCTCCACGTTTGGAGGCACAAATTTTGAGGGACCAAAAAGACAAGTCCAGTTCGTTAACCAGCTATTTTGGATGAAAAATCAGAGAGGGGGAGAATTTTTGTAATTTTTTTGGACTTTTTTTCAAGACTCAAAAATTGTGAGTGTGGGTTCTTGTAGTACATAAAAAGTGACACAACTTATCCTCATCATTTTTTTCGATAAAAACAAAATTGTCAGAGTTATGGTATTTTAAAAATTCAAAAAGATAAGAGAAGATAAGAATTTTTAGCCAAATAACGCAAGATTCAAAAGAAACTCAGAAGTAAAAAAGGTATCTTCTTGGGAGCCGTACAAGATCGTTAATACAACTTTTTGAATTTTTTCAAAAAATCGAAAATTACGATTTTGATCGCACAAAAAATAATGAAAAATAATCTGTGAACTCGATAACTTTCGAAAGAATGATTATATTCGATCGTGCTTTTGCACCCATCTTAAAGGACCAAAAAGACAAGTCGAGTTCGTTAAACAGCTATTTTGAATCAAAAATCAAAGAGTAGGGGCATTTTGAAAATTTTTTTGGACTTTTTTACCAAGGCTTAGACCGTAAGTACGGTTTCTTGTAGTAGGTGAAAAATGAAAGAATTTATCCTCATGATTTTTTTTTTATAATAATAAAATAGTCAGAGTTATGGTATTTTCAAAATTCAAAAATATATAGGAAAATGAGAATTTTTAGCCAAATAACGCAAGATTGAAAAGAAGGTCAGAGAGAAAAATGTTCTTTCTTGGAAGCTCTACAAGAACGTGAATACAACTTTTTGGATTTTCTTGAAAAATCAAAAATTCCAATTTCGATCGCACAAAAAATAATGAAAAATAATCTGTGAACTCGATAACTTTCGAATAAATTAGCATATTCGATCCTACTTTTGCACACTTTTCCAGGGACCAAAAAGACAGGTCAAGTTCGTTTTGTACAAGAATAGTCTAAAAATAAAAAAATCCAGTTTAATAACAAAATTGTTCTTTTAAAGAACATCTGCAAATTTTGTTAAATTTTTTTTCTCATGAGATGCATAGTTTTGGTATTATTCCAAAAAAACAACATTTCGAATAAAAATCATGTTTCTAGCATAACTTGACGAGATACAAAGAAAAGTTTGAGAAGAAAAACTGTTCATTTTTTATGGGATGCCTGGTTTTTGTTCAAATGTGATTATATTAATATTAGAAATAGACTAACTAAATTTGTTCCGAAACAAAACAAGGTAGGAGGTATATAAATCAATATTATATACATTTGATGAATTAAAGTTAAAGGTTATATAGAAAAGTTCGCATTTACGACAGATTTCGATCGAGTGCGCAGCACGAGACACACAATGAGGATGTATTCGTTAAAGCCAGAGAGCTTTAACAATTGTAGGGAAGTATAAAGTCCGAGCGCGTAGTGCGAGGTAAATTTAAAACCGAGCGCGCAGCGCGAGGTACAATTATTATCGAGCGCGAAGCGCGAGATCCGAAAGACGCGTGTCCTAGGCGCGCTTAAATTTGCGAGCGAAGCGCGCGTCGACAATATTTCCGCACGGCGGGCAGATTTTTTTTCTCGATATCCTTGAACAAAATGATTGTACTGTTGAAAATTATGCGAATATGTCATAGTTCATCTGATTCACTTGTGCCTAGAGTTAAACCTGAGTCAGTAAGTTAGTAAGGTTGATGCATATCTACTTTGCGAATGGACTTTTAACGCAACTTTTAATTACCCCTTGGATAATACAAATGTTGGGCAAGAGATTCTTCATCTCCTCCTATAAATTGAAACAGTTTCAAAATTTGTTATTCGGCCTTCATTCAATCTTTTGTCCCTATTTGATTCCTGACTCCGTGGCAAAGAACAATGGCCGATATCATGAGGGATCATCTCAGAAAGAAGTGATGCTCATAATTCCTCATTTACAAAACATGCAAATTTTCTTGTATCTATCTTTGACTCCTCGATCCTTTGCCCCATTTCTACAAGGGGCAGCATTCAAGCCATGTACTCCTTCTAGATAGAAAGTGACTATCGGACATTCGGGTCGTCGGCGATCATGCTGAAATCTCGGCTGAAATCAATCTTATTCAATTCCCTGCAGGCACATACCACACATTTTAGGTTACACCCGTGCAAGACTTTCTTTCTTCTCGAAAAATTCACATTTTTTGACCTTATTTGATTCCCAAAGGAACAAAGTATTCTACTTTTTCATTTTTACTCAATTAATTCTCCTGTCACACATTTTAATATTCGTCTAGGGACTTCCAGGCATGTGTTCCAGACAGTAGATTCGATTCCTTCAATATCGGGAAATTATTGCTTTTAATTAACTTGTGAAAAAAGTCATCGGTGTTGATTGCTTGCAATGACCAATTATAGATGCACCAATTAATGGTAATTTATTTATAAGATACGAAGAGTACTTTGGTATGCTATCTTCTCTTAATTCAATTAAATGTCAAGTTTTACCCTTGAAATCCGAATACATTCCCGGTTCTCGTGAAGACAATTATGATAATAACTATGTCTAGAGTAAATGTAGAAAGAAATAATCTTTCTCTGTAGAATCACGATCTCGTCGTGGATAACAATTCAAGGAACTATTTATGTTTTGCTCATGTACTGATATGGGAAATACTTTATGGATAATTCTAGTTGTTTTTGTCATTTTCAATACAACAGTTTTCGTAAAAATATATTGCATCAGGAATTTGACATTAATAAAGTTTCTTAGAGACTAGATCTAGCAGAAAAAAACTCCCATATTTCATTCAATAACAAAATTAAAAGTGATTCCAATTTGCATACGTAGCCGAAGGATCTGTGATTATCAGTTGCAACAGTTTAGGTTGCAGGTGTCGATTTCCAGAGAGCGATGACCGTCAAGCAGGAGAAATATTTTTCTAAGTATAGGTGTTCGTTTTCAAGCAATAACCGCCCTTACGCAATGGCCATGTCGAGAACTCGGAGAGGTTCGGTCAAAGATCTCGCGCTTTCACCCTCGACACTTTTACTTTAAGGTGCGTGTACCAGCTCGAATGCTCCTTATTCGACTTTATAACATTATAGAATTGAAGCTGCTTTCGTTATTTAGTATGAAAATAGTATTATATCGATTTCTGACTCCCACTTCCATCAAATGGGTAATACTGGAAATTTTGATATTTTAAGAGGGATTTACCACTACTGATTTCAAGTGTGCACATTAGGGTGGTACAACAAACATTTTTTCGAATTTTTATGCAAAACGCCCGGAAATTTGTTCGAATCCAAAAAAAAATAAATGCATTTTTTTTGTTTAGAGAAAAAAAATTTTTTGAGAGGTGCCGCAAGCCCCCTGAAGTGTAACACGTATTTCCCATGTGAAAAAAAGACGTTTTTGTAAATTTTATTCAGGAATCTCAATATTAGATGAATCGAGTTCAAGATTCACCATTTCTCTTCACAATTGGTCACAGAATGCAAAAAAAATATTACTTTTCGAATATCAACCCCATAAGTCTGTTTTACAGGGTCCCAAAAAACCCCCATAAGTGAAAAAATGGGTTTTTCGAGTTTTCGGCGCTAATTATGATTTTTTGCGGTTTTTTTAACGCATATTGTTTCAAATACAAGGAATACTACTTTATACTGAGAATTAGATGTTTATCCAAAATGTTTAAATAATTTATTATTGTTTTTAACAACTTTCTCTTAGAAAAGGATTAGAAAGTTGCGGTTTTTTCTGAAATTTACAACTTATGGTCCACTTTTCACTTGAAGTAGGAAATTATTTTATTTAATTTAGAGAAAACGATTGTTAGAAAAAATTGCGGATGTTTATAGCTATCTTCTTCCAGATTGCTGTTGCTGTTTTTTCCTGAAATTTTAAACTTTGTATTACTTTTCAATTAAATTAAAGTAGTTATTGATTTATGTTGAAAAATAATTGTTTAAACAATTTATTATTATTGCTAATAATATTTTCTTTACTTGATGATCGAAACTTGCGGTTTTTTTTTAAATATCAAACTTTTTGACCACTTTTCACTTGTAGTGAGTTACTATTCAATTTAATTTAACAAAAATAATTGTTTAAACAAATTATTATTGTTAATGACTTTCTTCTTCAAGATTGGTGCTTGAAAGTTGCGGTTTTTTCTAAACTCTTGAGCTTTTTGTCGACTTTTCACTTAGTGAGGTAATACTTATTGCGAGTTAACAAACACGCTTCTTTAAACAATTTATTATTGTTTATAACCATTTTCTCTTAGATAAGTGCTTGGAAGTTGTGGTTTTTTTCTGAAATGTTGAACTCTGCACTTTTTTATTAAAAAAAAATTTTTTTTTTTTTAAATATCAACCATTATATTCTTGATTAAACATCTATATATTTAGTTCGGAAATTCCACTGTTTGGTTGACAGTTGAACTACTTTGTTTTAAATTCAATTTTCCCGTTAAAGATCCATAATTTTAGTAGAAAATTCCTAATCCAAATTTCACTGAATGAATTCAGCTTTTTTGTTTCAATTAATTTTATTTGAACATTGGGAAAAGAACAAAAAAAATTTACTTAAAACAATACAATACTATTTGGAATATGATTCTCTCTAATGTTTATTTATTATTTTTTCACAGCTAAAAAGGTAGAGC
>WSXT02027043.1:0-13882 GCA_011762715.2 Neuroterus valhalla | reverse complement strand
AAATACTCGTATTCGTTTCACTTAATACTCATTGTTGCATTCATTCAATAAGAAATAACAATAATTGGATAATAAAACATATACCTAGAATTAAAATAATATTTCTGTCAAAGTGTGTAATTTTTTACCATATTAACAAGTAAAATTGCGACTGTCTTACTTTCAACTTAATAAGCACGTAAAAGTACATCTTCCTTTCCTCATACGAATTACGAAAATGAGCCTCATTACGAATTCGAGGCGCTCAACTTTTTTTCAACATTATGGAAGTCGTAATTACATGCCTTTTAAAGTTTGCTTTCTTTTCTTAATATGACCTCAAATTATCGTGGACCATTACCTGAACAAAAAGTTGCGAACCTTCAGAACAGATTGTAGCACCTCAAGGAATAAAAATCGAAAAATGAGAACAAAAAAAATGGCTCTCGTTATGTGAAAATTCGAAAATCATAGAAAATTTAAAAAAAAATCTGAATCCCTGTTCTACCTTTGAAAATTTCCCATTTTTCAATCCTTTTTTTTCTATATACTGGTTTAATTACTGAACTGCTTTTGAACCACAGAGTTTTCATTATGGAGCGGATTTTCCAATATTGGCTTCTCGTCAGCCAATCACGTAATTAATTAGGAACGCAAAATTATGCTTTTCAAGGTGGAATCATCTCTCACCATCTACCAAAAATATGAATTTTTGACAATGAACTTCGATGCATAACCAAAAAAAAATGTCAATTTTTAATTGAAAAATTTATAAATATAAATTTACAAAACTGGAAGTAATCATGATTCTACTTCCAAAACGATAAATTTTCAAAGAAGGAAAATAATTTTTTGCAAACAATACCGATTTCTAAAAAATGGGAGAAATTTTCTACCAAACAGTTAATTTTCCCACTGAAGAATATGCGGTTTCGAAAATAATTTAAAATATCGAATTCTTAGTCAGAAACTGATATGGAACAAAAACAATAAGAGTTTTCATCAAAGTACCTCAATTTTTACCCAAAAAAATGAAACTTTAATTGAAATGAGAAATCACCAACTGAGAAATTTCGAATTTTGAGAAAGTACCTAGTCAAATTTTCGATCATGTCCATTTAATTCACAATAGGTTGCAATTACAATAGAGAAGTGAACCTTAAACCATGAATTTGATAGTTAGACCTCCAGTTGAATGCAGTGTTTTGAACCGTTGAAAACAAATTTTGAAGGGAGAAAAATTTGTTTTCCTCGATAGTAGAGGTAAACTCGATGATTCCCCTCCTGTTTTCGGGAGGAAAAACGGCCAATTTCCCTCCTGTTTTGTGAATGGAGGAGGCTTCACCCTTTCGATCCCCAACCGGAGGTTTCGCCCCCTGGACATCCACTGGGGGTCTCCACCCCTTTTTCGTTCGCCCTATTTTTGCTTTTCCCCCTTCCTTTGTTTGTTATGACATTACTTTGTAAAAAGAAAACTGGCGATTCCTCGGACCTTTTGTTACTGTTTTACTCTCTCAAGCCACTCTCATGAGTCTCGTTTACCTCTACTATCAAGGAAAATAGTATACACACCTCGGGGAAAACGGGCGATAGCGCCTCGTATGAGTTGAGCACCTCGGCTCCGCCTCGGTGCTCAATCTCATACACGGCGCGGAATCGCCCGTTTTCCCACTCGGTGTGTAATATACTTTATCTTCCATACCTACAACTTCTTATTACAAGAGAACATCATTTTCAAGCTGTAGAACATGAATCTCCAACATAAGAGTTAAAGTTCGACTTGAGAAATGAAAAAAGGTATAATAGATTAGGTAATCCCCAGCCAAAAAGACGAATTTCTTACAAGAACTGAGAATATTAATTGTTGATAAAGTAGTTCAAATCTACATAGGAAAAACAAAGAAAAATAGAATTTCAAATAAATCAGTAAAATATTCAGTCACATGAGAAAAAATGAACTAGACTGTAGAAATTTGAAAGCGAATATGAATTTTCAACAAGAAAGAGTATTTCTAATCAAATAATTGAATTTCTTGTCGAAATTGCTATATTTTATATAAAAATTTTTCCATTGTTCAAATTAGATAAATTCATCCAAGTTCTTTAAATTTCGAACAGAATTATTGGATTTCGAAACGATTTTCAACTATGAATGGATTACTCCAATTGACAGACAACAAAATTAATTTTTAACAGAAAGAAACGAATTTTTCAACAAAATGGTTCAATTTTAAATCAGAGGAATGAATTTTTAACTGAATGGAAAAATCTATAACCAGAAGATGGATGTTAACAGAGTGAATTAATTTTATACCAATAAGCCGAATTTTCAACGAATTACTTCGATTTTTAATTAGAAAGGTGAATTTTCAACCAAGAATATGTATAATAAATTTATGACTCCAAAAATAGATTCAGTTGGGGAAAATAATTGCAAAAAAGATTAATTTTCTACTGGGAAGAACGACTTCGGAACAACCCGGTTAATTTTCCAGTCACGTGGAAAAAAAAACCTACCCGCTTGTGAAGATTCCAAATCAAACATGCAAATATAAATAGATGAATTACAAAATAAATGAATTCATAACTCAACAGTTACGATTTGCAGACCGGAAAGACACATTCTTAACGCGTAAGCTGAATTTTCAGAGAAAGATTTAATTTTTTGACCCCAAAAGTAAAAACTAAAAAGAAAACAGTTGAATTTTTAATCGAGAGATAGCGTGAATAATTGAATTGCCAACCAAAAAAGATGGATCCTCAGCCGATGACAGTTTGATTTTCACTACAAAGTTTAAGTGTTACCTAAATATAATTGTAATTTAAAATCGAAAAAAATTAACTTTTAACATAATGTTTCAGCCTAAACAGACTTGTTGAATTTTCCGCAGGCTATTTTAGTCTTTGAACAGAACATAAGAATTTTAAATAAATCAGAGGCATTTTTGAACCAAAAAGATGAATTCTTTACCCAGAAGCTCAATTTTTAGCGAAGGAGTTATTGAATTTCAACCGAAAAAAATAGAAATTTCAAGAACAAAGTGACATTTTCAAACAAAAATGTCGGCCTTCGAACAGTATCACTAGTTTTTTCAACCAAAACGATGGATTTTCGAAATACAAAAAAGAATTTCCAACAAGGAAGAATAATTTTTCAGCAAACACGCATTTCAAGAAAAAACATAAGTTGATACTCAAATCGTTGGATTTTCACGAAGAAAATATGAATAACCTAAAATGAAACTATTAATTATCATAAAAATTTTTTCGAATTTTCTGAAAATGAAGTAAACTCTCAACAAGAAAAATACAACAATCAAAACCCCAAAATACATAAATTTGTAATCAAATAGTTGAACGTCCGACATAAGAGATATATTTCCAATCACTTGAATGAATTCCTATCAAAATATTCGGAACTCGGAACAAAATTATCACATTTTGTTTTGATGAACTGAATCTCCAACCAACATAGATAAATTTTGACCAGTAAAAGCATCATTTTCTGCCGCATAGTATCTGAGAAAACCATAGATTCACGCCTGAAAAGATTAAGTCTTAACAAAGTCGATCAACTTTCAAGAGATTTTTGAATTTTTGTCGAAAAAGGTTCAATTTTCTGAAAAAAAAGAAGAATTGTCAACTGGATGATTGTTTTCTTACATTAGTAAGATTGATTTCACACAGCATCTGAGTTCCCAACAAAGGGGATTTATTTTTTCGCAAAAAAGAAGAATTTTCTAAAACAAGCATAAACTCGTAACCAACAAGTTAATCTTTCGACTGGAGAAACGAATTTTAAACTGTTAATAGAATAAACAGACCAGTTTTCAAAAAAATTGATAAATTTTTCAAAAAATTGATAAATTTGTGAAAAAATTGATAAATTTCCAAAAAAATTGATAAATTCTTTAAAAAATTGATACATTTCTCAAAAAATTGATAAATTTTCAACTAGCTGATTGAACAGGAGAAAAAGAAAATTCCAAACAAAAAAATACAGAAAATAACTTTCAACAAAAGAGTTGAATTTTTGCTCAAAAAATGGGAAGGGATACATCAGATTTTAAGAGTCCCTAGCCAAAAAAACAAATTTGCCATAAAACAGTAAAATTTCCAATCCGCAAATACAAATTTCGAGTAGAAGATCAATTTTCAATCAGGTGATTAAATTGTCCACCAAAATAGGTAAATTCTCAACCAAAACAGATCGATTTTCGAAGAAATAGGATCTTTTCATGCAAAAATGATTGAATTCTGAACAAGATTTTAGAATACTCAAACGGATTATAAGATTCTCAACCAATAAAGAATAAAAATTAACTAATAATGGTCGAAGTTTTGATCAAGTAGATGGACTTTCAACCAAGCTGATAGATTTTCACGTTGAATAATTAAAATTGCACTAAAAGAAAGTTAATTTCTATGAGAAAGGTATAAAATTTTGTTTGTCGCGCTATAAATCATTCATTCGAAAGTTACTGTTCCTGTGAAAATCTAACTGGATACAAATTCGGCATTCTTTTACAAAAACAACTTTTTTACCGTTACCAAAAATGTAACTAATAAAAGGTAACAACTTACTTCTCAATACTCAAATCCGAGAATAATAAAGAAACTTACTTTTTGAAAATTACACTTAAAATGAAGGAACGGGTCTTGAGAATTGATACTAAATTTCTTCCAAATGCATGGAACCTATCTGGTTTGACATAGAACCCTTTGTCTTTAATTTTATACCGCCAATTTCGTAATCAGGTTTGCATCTTCGTCGTCAACCGATTTTACGGTCTCATAAGTTCTTCCGTCTCATTCTGGATACCAGGGATTGTTATGATAATCATGTACTGGAGGATCTATAAAGAGGCTGTCAGGCAAAGAATTCTCCTGAGCACAGCATCGAGTAATAGTATATTGCACAATATTCAACCTCATCATTCTAGGACTTCAAATCAACTCTTACTACACCCGAGCAATGGCGGCAATTCCAGTTACAGAATATCGGCCATTGAGTTGAATGTCGCAAACGGTAAGTTCAATGAAAATTGAAGGAGAATGGGTATTTTTGATTTATACTGAAGCAAGACTCAAAATCTTCCTTCAATTGAGCGCATCTAAATTTTTACTCCCTGTCCCTAATGATTTGCATCACTGAAATTGCCAATTCAGGGATTCAATTTAGAATAGATCGAAGCTTGAACTTTTCTCTTACGTCAAAAAGACAAATTCAACTGTGTGATTCTCGAAAAAAAAAAGAATCTAATGAGCATATATATTTTCTGCAATAGCTCCAACTATCCTTAACAAACAACGACTTATTTTGCACAACTCAGTAGGAACGAACTGACACACTAGGAATCGCTATTTTTCTCTGCTACAATAAATCTAGAGAACGGTATACAGCGCCAACTCTTTCGTGTAAAATAACTACTCCCTGATATTTCAAAGGTTGTCGCTTTATTACGCTGCTTGGGTTGTGTGAAATTATTGCAAATTACTCTTCCAAGCATTGGTGGCTGTTTCTGTATGGCTGATACTCAATTTCTATTATAACAATGGCGGATGAATCTTTAAAAGATTGTTACCTCTGAACGATACTCAAGTTTCGGCACATAATGGTGGATTATTCTTATAAGCGTTGCTACTATAGGGTCGATACTCCTTTCTGCAAGAAATATCGGCGATCATATTGCCACATTAGTCAATATTCTAATTGCAAGAAATGATGTCGGATTAGTTCTTGAAAAATTTTTACTTTTCAAAGTTATTCATGTCGCAAAACATACCGGCGGTTTATTCTAACAAATAATGCTATCATAAATACTCTTTCAAAAGAATTAAAGTCGATCAATATGTAAGTGTTGTTACTATATTCGGCGATACACAAAACGCAAAAAATTATAGCGAATCAATCTTTGAAACGTTGTTACCTCTTGAACGTTACTCAAGTCAAAGAACATAATGGCAGATTATTCTAAAAAACGTTGCTACTTGAGAGTCAATACTCTTTTCACAAATAATAATGGCGATTATTATCTAAGTGTTGCCACTATAATAAGTCGATGCTCAAATCGCAAGAAATAATGGCTATTACGGAGAAAGTATCGAGGAGAGGAAAAGAGGACAGGCCCTCTCAACTCAATGGTAAAAATATGAAGAAGCAAAGCGCCAACAATTGACCGCAACTTGAACTAAGAGTATCAATGTGTTGTCTGTTTCGTGTTTGGGTGATATATATGAGCAGTATATATGTGACAAATTTTTCAATTGATAATATTTATCAATAAAAGGGATAAAGCAAGTGAAAAATGTGTATAAATATGCATAAAGTACTTTATTATACCTTCCGTATTTTTATGCATGTTTTTCCACTTGCTTTATCAACTTTATTGATAAAAATATTCAATCCAAAAATCTGAAACATAGGTAAGGTTTGTCAGGAGCGGGTTAGTAACGCTTCTAACCACTTCAAACCTTGTTTTTCGCCCTTCAAAATTGGTGATTCTTTATGTGGCAAGACTAGGGGCATCCAGGTACAACACACCTACGTTTATTTTGTTTAACCTTCGTCGCATTCATTTAAATAAAATTGTTGACACTTTTGCTGTCATCATTTTAAATCACGTGTGCGAAAGGAGGATAGATGCGAACCATGGCGAGCAGGGTGTGGTGTAGCGAGGCTGACACGCAGCGCCAACAGTTGACAGCAACTTGTACTACGCCTAAAATAATAATCATAATTCTCAATATCCATCCATTAGAGTAGATAGGGCCTGAAAGAGGATTCGGACGCTAAGAAAATGGTTCAAACACAATGATAGAGACAAATCAAATTGAAATGAAAGCGGGTTTCTTACCACTTACAATGGAAGAGAAGAGTAAGGCCTGGAGGGCAGAATGTTGTGGTGGCCTGAGAAGAAGCTGACGTGATGATCAAGCTTTCTCAAGGAAGGGATGATCCAGGTAGGGAGCAAGGTGCCTTCGATGACGAGAGGAGGAGACGCAAAGCACTAGTACTATTCCGCGTTACGGTTGAGCAGACGAGACAAGACTGAGGCAGTCTACCGTCATCCGACCATCAAGGCCTCGGGACCCCTCGGACATTTCCGTACCTCCCTAAGCACTACTCTATCGTGCAAGGTCGTGCCGGGTAATCTTGCTTACCAAACGATTCTGTTACATGGTAGATCAATCTTTAGAACGTTGTTACCTCTTTGACGTTACACAAGTCATAAGACGCGATGGAAGATTCATCTTTCAAGCATTGTTACCTCTTCAGCGTCACTCCAGTCTCGAAATATTTGAGTTATCTGTGAAGATTGTATAATTTTATATTAAGAAAATTCTGTTCAAAAGTTAAGTCTTTCAAACTTAGCTTTCACACTTTCTCAAGACCACAAAACATTTTTATAATCCATTAATGGATTTTATAAGCACTAATGCCTCGGAACTGCTAGTGCCCAATCCATAAATCGTATGAAGGTATTAGCGATTTTGAAATATTGGCGATCAAAGCTTTCCATTATCAGGGACAGACATGAGGAGAATAAAGCTGTAGACGCTCACATCTTAGAAGAGCATGTTCCTTTCAACCATGGCCTTTCAGATAGCTGGTCTGTAAACACACACATCAATCCGTGCTTATTATAATAGCCTAAAAGTAAAGCAGGTATATGCAGAAGGTACGTTCCTCAAACACACAAAACAAGGTACATAATGATATTTCAAGTTCTTTCAAGTTGAAATTTCTTTCCACGAGAGTCAGTATAACCCGAAGTTGCTAAAAGGGAAGAACTCAAGCTGTTGGGTGTACATTATGCTTCCAGATGCTAGATTTTATCGAGACGCGGCGCTAGTAGGACATATGCACAAATGACTGTTGTTTATATTGAAGTGTCTTTACGACACAAAAGACGCAAAAATGTCTGCATACATCTTACTAGCACTTTACTGGGGAAACTTTCTAAGAATTTTCTCCGAACGGTTTTTGCTCCTTTGGGTAACACTTTGTTTCCAGTGGGACGGCAGCAAAAATAGTCCAATCATTTTCACGTTTACTGGGGCTATCAAAGGTAACCTCAAATGAATCAAAATAACAGTCTCTGTTCAACGCATCAGAACGCACTCCAAAAGCATAAAATTTTTGGAACCTCTTAAGATTATACACAGAAACACATCTCTTCATTATAAGATATTCGCTTCGTTCAAATATCATCAATAAAAGTAAGTATGAGGAATGCAAACAATTATTTTCAACCAATGCCATCTGCATTGAAACTCATTGTGACAACGTTGAATGAAAAATACTGTATTTTGAAGAGCTTTTTACCCCACTACTGTAAAAAAAAACCTTGAGGGAAAAGTAGCGAGGGGAAAGTAGCGAAACGTGCCTAATTCGGGAGGACTGAGAGTAAGAACTTTAAAATTGTCTCGTAGCATCCGAGAATATTCAGAAAAATATTCCCGCTGCTGGTTACAGGGGGAGATTTGATCTAGGATTCAAAATTATTTAATATTTGCTACTGTCTAATTGGTTGCAGGAAGTTTTTGCCAATCATTTTTAATGCAAGTGTTCTTACCGGTTTGGTCTCCTCATGTCTATTCTTCATGCTCTTCTTCCTTCGGAAGTGGTCGCCTTTTTATTCTATTAGTAAGCTTCTTACATCTGCTACATCAATCTTCCGGAAAGAATTTGAGTAATCTGTAAATAAAGTAATTTCATGAGAAGTAAATTATGCTGAAAATGCTGCTCCAGAAAAGCCTTCCATTTCAAAACTGCTTAGCTCACACACTTTCTCGCCTGAAAAGTGGCTTATGGGTAAAGACGTTCTGGAATACTGTCACTTGTCACTTTCTTGAGAATCGAATGCATTAAATTTCGGGGGACTTTTATATTCATCATTTTCATATTTTTCAAAGATTTATCCTTTATTTGATCATTCATTTCGTTACCACCATATAAAGATATATATAACAAAAATTTTATTTTCACTCAGTTCCATGTATTTATTACAAAAACAGTTCATAATCTTGAAGTTATACTTATTTGATTGTACGCAAATTTTTTTCGTATCGAAAACTGTTTGTCGGCAGTGAAATGAGAAAAAAATCACACCCATATATTTATTCCATTAGCACTAGACTCATACGAATATCAAAATTGTTGTGCATCGCAATATTAATTCAGCAATTTTTCCACATTGCAATAAAGTACTACTGGTATTTTTCCAAAGCGACATGAAATTGTAAATTAACAAACAACTATTAGGACTGCTATTATAATTTAGTTTCCACTGAATGTTTTGTAAAGAAAAGTTTATTCAATGAGCATGACCAGGCAAACGAGTCAACAAGTTGTTGCTCTTTTTCGTTGAAACATCGTTTCCTGCACTTCAACCACCTTTTTAACTCACAAATGGTCTTCTCTTCTACTTTTTTGCGCAAATGCAACACCTGGAACATATTTTCAGCTATTTTCACTTCAAAATTCGGTATCATGGCTCAGTGGCATGGCAGTGCTCCAGCTTCCTTTCTTGGATTTAGGTATATTCTGACTACTAGCCTTTCGTTCCGGCTTCACTTGTGTAGACTAATCAGTGCGGCTGACTACAAGTGGGTCCTGTCACAGTCATCTTGAAGAACTTGAAGACATTTCCTCTCTGGTTACTCATCCAGGTAGTATGCGCCCAGAATGCTACTTGACTTTCGTGAATAGAGTGAACGATGGTCTACTATATGATGCTGGAGATTCTGTAGAATGGTGCAACTCTCACTACTGTCGTATTGAAACTAAAGTCCCTAAAAGTGATGCTGACAACACATACTCTGGCGGCAGGCATTGGAACTACGGACATCTTGACCAATGTTACTGAAATGCGATTGTTCTTAGGAGGATCTCATAGGAGTGTTAACGAGATGCGCTGGTGGTCCGAAAAAATATACGGCAATTTCGTCAAGGTTTTTCGGCCGTGCGGTGTCGCCGCGGTCGGTAGTGACCGGTTGTGTTATGTTCTTTTGCCGCGAGGAGGGCGGGGGGGGGCGGCCATCTTGGTTCAGACACTATGACAAAATTGCCGAACAATCCTTATACATTACACTCTACGATTGTACTGCCAAGTGGAAAAGCAACAAACTGGTAAATTTCGTACAGCTGAGTAAACGCAGAAACACTCCCCTGTGATTCTTATCTGGTATTTTGTGAACTGAGTGAGATTCAGCCTAAACAGCTCTAACGAAAATTCCATGATCTCTTATCCAAACCTCGTTACAGGGTGATTTGTTAGCTGTATTCCAGCATTTTTCTTTTGTTCAAAAGATTAAAACTCGAGCAAGTTGTTATTGATCGTATGCACCTTAGCGTTGGACAAATTCTCATATATTATTGTACCAAAATCATCTTTTGCTTTAATGATCCCATCACGGAAAACTTTTTTAAAAACACAAAAAGAAACGAAGGATCAAAAACAGATTGGAGCAAAAATGCTGGGGTAATTTTGGCATAGAAAGAAATCGATAGGGTGAAAATAATAAATTAGATATCATTTAGTTTCCTCTTGTCACTCTTCATTTGTCTTACATTCTGGGATTACCTCAGAATTTTTACCCCAATCAGTTTTCAACCTTCGGATTTTCTTCGTTCAAACCACACATTCAGGGGTGAATAATAAAATGTTCTTTGAATGCACAAGGAAGCCAGAATATTACAGTTCCCTTTACCATATTAAAAGCAAGCAGTTATTTCCTTTAAAAAGGGATCCACGAGAGTTCTCCCGTCTCTTCTTGCTTCTCTCGCTCTTTATTTTAAATTCCGAAGTTTTAAAGATATTGAAAAACCTCAAGAATTTTCAAATCTCTTCAAATCATAGAAACTGTTGCAAATCTATTACAAACCAATAAGAATACCTTGGAATCTTTAAAAATATTTCAAAATATAAAATCCTTTGCAACAGTTTCATACTTTTCGCAGTTCTCAAAAATCCTCCAAAACTACATTAAAATGTGTTTTATTTTCTACGAACAGTTGAAATCTTCTGAAGGTTCTTGGAATGATTTGAACCTCTTGAAATTTCATGAAAAACTTTGAACATATTATATAATCTTTATTATTCATTCAGATACCTTCAAATTTTTTGAATCTATCAAGGATTCGCGAAATTTTTTGAATATACCCTAAAGTAATCTCTTAGTTATCCAAACCCATACAAATTCATTTGAATATTTTGAATTCCCTAAACAGTTCAAAATATAATGAAATCTATTGAAAATTGTTGGAATCTTCTGAGACACTTTTTTTGAAAAATTCTCCGAATGATTCGAAATTACCGAATATATTAAAAGTCCTCAAAAATCCCTTTGAAATATGAAAAATCTTTCGGAATTCCTTGAAAATTTCTGGGAATCTTTCTATATATCCTAGTTCTCCTCTACATTCTTGGAATGCACTGAGAATTTTCCGTAATATTTAACGATTCCTCATTGAATTTCTAAAATTCTATGAAATGTCTTCGGATTATGAAATCGGTTAAAAACTTTCAGAGCATTTTTGGAAATACTTTTATTTATTCCCAATCTTTTGTGACTTGTGTATCTGGAACTTCTTAAAATTTTCGGATTCTCCTATATATTCTATAGATTTTTGAATCTATTAAAATTTATGCGAATCTTAAAATAGGCCCTGAATTTCCTGAAATTTCAAAAATCCATTGAAAATTCCTGAATAAAGTATACAGAAAATAATTCGAACTTAAATATAGTTTTTGTCAGGTTGATTATTTAAAGGAAATGTTTTGCATTTAAATCCATTTCATCGAATGCCAAATATTTCCGAGAGCTTAATAGGTCCAATGATCTAATTTTAAACTCACTAAAGATTTTGTTTTCAGAATCAGTAGTAATATATTTTTATTCTCTTATTCCGAAAAATCAAAACTAATGGTTTTATGCTATTGAAAGAATGACACATTCTTAGCACCAAATATCCTTAAAAAATGATCAGAGGGAAATGAAAATAAAAATCAGTTCCTTCCTTGGTGTTATTACAGATACTCTTAATTTGTGAACCAACTTTGTTTATAAGATACAAAAACGATATCGAATGAAAAATGTTTATTACCAAACATAACTGGCAACATAACTTGAGAAAAGTAAGGAGGAAAGTCGATCGTTTTCCTTGAAATTTCGACATTGTGCATTTGTTCATATAGTTTTGTTATAAAGTCCACAAATTGCGGTGAATGAAGTTTTTTCATGACTTAACCTCCTTAACAATACAATTTGAAGAAGATGGGGAGAAAAGCGATTCCTTTTCTCTCATAAATTCAGTGTTCGCATTTATGGGCAGTAAAAGGATGTGTTTTTTCTAATTTTCTCCCAATTATATTATTGTAGGGTCTTAGAGTCAGCAAAGATTTACCAAGGATCTTCATTAGGTCTTTACCAGGAAAGAACATTGGAAAATAACAGTATTTTTAGTGGAAAGTTTTTTTTATTAGCATCTGCATCGGAATACATGATTTGCTCCTTCAGCCCCATGAAGAATGCCAAACCACATTTTCGAAACTTTAGTTGAAAATCCGAACTTATTTCAAAGAATATCAAACGAATTCCAACGAATATTGAACACATGTTATTTCAATATCTTCCATCACTAGATTTATATAAAATTGAAGAACGTGAACTATTACTCTGAAATTTTTCGGAAACTTAAATATGAATGCACAACTTATTGGTCGACATTTTCAACTTTGCGATCTACCCAGAAAAAGTTTAAACCTTCATTCCATTTTATGCATAGAAAAGTTTCACAGAAAAGTTTTGATTACTGGATACCCCTATGAGAAATTTAAGTGTTATATGCGATGCCTGTGGGAATAACTTCTTCATAGCATATATCGAATCTTTACTTCTTCTTTGGTTCTATTTTGAAGAATCTCGAAAGTTATTTTCCCAGTGGCGAACGCCCCCCGAAATTTCTGGAAATCTAAACATTGAATACTTACGTTTTAACGACGAACTGGTGTGAAAAAAAATATTTTTGTAACACCCCCCCTCCCCCCGTAAAAATTTTCTACGTTCGCCACTGTATCTTTCAAATTTTTGTTTGAACATTTTTTTATAGGTCTTGTTGTTTTCGTCCTAATTTATCAAATCCCCTATAAAAGAAAGCAGCAATGTCAATTTTAACCCAAGCAGTGCAAGTTATGTAAAGATACCAAGATTTGGGCTTGTTGCTTTCAAGAAAATCTGCAAATTCGCTTAGAGCTTCTTTCCAATGAGACTCTTGTTGAATGAACCTAATGTCATAAATTGTACAAAAATAATTAGAAATCCCAACTTTGGAATTCTTAGTTCCAGAGAATTTCACAACATTTAAAGAATTTTTTAGCATTTCAAATATTTGGAAAGATTTCAAATATTTCAGAGGACTTCACAGTATTTCTAATATTCTATGTGGTTTAGGAGAAGTTTTTAAAACCTCCAGGAATATGAGAGGATTTCCTAGTATTCATAGAATTTCAGGATATTTTAGAAGTTTCAAAAGAAAATCTGAGGGAACATCAGATGATTCCAAAAAATTTCCAAGGATTTCACTCATTTCGAAATATATTATTAAAATATCAAGAATTTCATCAATTCTAAGGGATTTGTAAAACATTTATGTGGTATTCTAAATAAATTAATCGTAATCTAACAAACATATAATTATATTCAGAGGTTAGGACCTGATTCCATCGCCCTCAAGACTGGTTGATGGTGGGAGATTTATAGTAAATAATAGCAGAATAATCTTTGAAATTTTGAATAAATAATTTCCAATAGAAGGAAAGTATTTAGGTTAGACTGGTTAGGAATAATAAAATGCGATGTTTGTGGCTTATAACCAGTATATTTAAATTTGATGTTA
>WSXT02027032.1:0-13882 GCA_011762715.2 Neuroterus valhalla | reverse complement strand
GGTGCATCAAACGATAAAAATAGTTATGTATAGAAAAATAGTACATCAAATTCTTGACAAAAAGAGTTCTATGTATTTTTGTTGCACGTGCCATTATTTCCGAGTGATCCGCCCTTCAAACAGGGGGTGAGTTTGAGCTCGAAGCCCGCACGCTCTTTCTCTTACACATACCTCGAAATAGGGTGGTTTTTTGGTAATAATGTATAGGACTAAAATTGTAGAGCGAATGATTTTGCATAAATACTGGTCGATAATTTGCCATTATTTAATTATTTGAAGATTATATCAACATTATTCCGAAAATAAAGCAGTGGCTCATTTTAAGAAAAACTGATTATATACGTATGCATATATGCATAATGTATTAAGTAATTAATAAATAATATTTCACATATTTTCCAGCAATAAAATTGATTTGTAGGTAATTATTTCATATTATATATGATTTGGGTAGTACTAGTACTAGTTGTAGTAGTATTATTGTTTCATGGCGTATAGAAAAATTAAAGTTTTCACATGGATCTTTTTCTGGAACGAAGGGTCAATTTTCATCTACCATAAACAGGTGGCTAAATTTAGAACAGAACAAGGGCCATGTGTTTTAGGCATAGTGTTATCAAGCCTGGCTGCGATCTTGCATGTTGCCATCAGTTAAACGTGAAGCGTCAAGCAGAAACGTACATTGAGGAGCTGGTTTTTTGAAAAGAGTGTGCTGATATGGCACAGTTTTTGGTTCCTCCTCCGTACCTCATATGTTGACAGGTCACGCTTACGCAAAGGCGATCCGAGCACATTTGTTAACGTTCTGCGCTTTATCGAAATTAATTTTCTCTGAAATCAATCTAGAGGATTCTAAGGCTCAGCATTGTTGAAACGTTCTTGCAGATTTTAAAAACATCCTTCCAAGTTTCGATTCTGTACAAGATGATGATATTATTGAAGGAAAAAGGAAAGACAGCTCAGTTGTGTATACAATACTTTGATCTCGCAACTATTGTATTGAACTTTATTCAAGCTGAGCGTATGGGAAAATTGGCAGCTTCACTTAGCTTCCGTTAGAAGTATGTTGCCGATTTTCCATGCAAGTAGGCATTTTTTGTATGCCAAATTTTGTCAACTTTGTCTTCAAGATATGGACCCTCTACATCTGAAAATGACAAAAGCAGAGTTCTATACCTTTACAGCTGGACAAATGAAAGGCATCGGAGGAATTACAAATGGGCAAGGATTTGCAGGAAGTATTTTAAATAAATGGATTTTTGGTTTGCCAGTAGCATATCATGTTTGCGAGAATATTGGAAAGTTCTTCGGAATGAACAGCAGTTCTAGTTTTCAACATATTGAACTCAGGGATTCGAGGATCAGAAAGGACGAAAAGGATATCCAAACTTTTCGCCAATTGTTTCAACAACGTTTTCCATCCACTTGTTCCGAAGATCTTATGTCCATATCGAGTGGTATTGTTGCTTCTAAAGAAATAAATTATCACAAAGCCATAGAAATTGGCGAAAAATTACCGACAGAAGTCGTCATAGAAGGAAGAAAATTTGCGGATCGTAGGGCAAATGTACCGGTTTTGGCCACCTTAAGGATTTGCAAGGCATTTAACACGTTTATTTTACTTATTTATGTATGAAATAAATGCTCAGACAGTTTTCATACATTCTTTGATGGTATTGAATGGGCGTTTCAACATTCATTTGTTCTAAGAAGCTAGAAATAATGGATAAATACATAAAAACGTGAAAAATCCAAGAAACACCGGTTTTGGCCATGGAGTACCACCTTTGGCCACATGATGCACCCGTTTTGGCCACCGTTCGAGATTGACGCTCATAAATATTGTAGATGGAAAGTAAAAAAGAAAATGAATAATTGAACAAGTAGTACTTTTATTATTCAGGATATTTAGGCATACATTATTATATCATTTTGTGTATATTTAATCAAGTCGAGTATCACGAACATCCGTATATTTAACATTCTCGAAGGCACTTACAATACTTTCCGTGTTACTGTACACAGTACATTATACCAATTGACCTAAACCAAATATCACATCAGTGTAGCAAATTTGAACTTATAAAACTCCAATAAATTATTTCTAAAAGGGTTCCTGAAAGATTATAAGCCTTGAAAGTATTTGGCAAAATGACATTTTATGAATGTATGAATGCAAATTATGTAACGATGAGTGAAGACCTATGTGAGGAATTAAATTTTTAATAAATATTACAAGAAACATTATGACTTGAGATTTTAATATTTTTGGATTTCTCAGTATTAATATTAATGGACTTAGTCGCAACAAAACTTACGATAAAAATTATCGTAAAAGTTACCTAATGACTTGTTCTTTTATAGAATCATATGTATGAATACTTCTTAGGCAAGTTCTTTTGATTCTAGTTACTGAGTATTGAGTAATTTTTAGGACACTTCCATCTCTCAAGTAGTCTTAACTAGAATTTTTTCGCAGTTTGAATACTTTTTTAGCAATATATTAAATGTAAAAGCTGATTTTTCTATCTAAGCTCTAAAAATAATACTTATCAATTAATCTGCAGTCTTTTCCTCGCCTGAATCTCATACATTTTTAGCAAAACATAATAAATATAAAAGCTGATTTTTGTGTCTAAGCTCTAAAAACAATGCTTATCAATTATTCTGCAGTCTTTTTCCCGCCAGATTCTCATACATTTTTAGCAACATAATTAATATAAAAGATTATTTTTGTGTCTAAACTCTAAAAACAATACTTATCAATTAATCTGCAGTCTTTTTCCCGACTGATTCTCATACATTTTTAGCAACGTAATTAATATAAAAGATAATTTTTGTGTCTAAGCTCTAAGAACAATACTTATCAATTAATCTTCAGTCTTTCCGCCTGATTCTTAGTTTTTCATTTTCTTGCTCTTTTCGTTACTTTCTTCTGCCCACTTTCTTTTTTCTGTTCAATTTTAGTTCTTTTTCACTCCGTTTTTTCGTCCCAGTTGTTTCTTCTTTTCTTGCTTGATTTTTTTTGCATTCAACTTGATTTGATTCGCTAATTCTCTTTTTTCAAGCCTTCTCTTTTGTTCTCTTCTTTTCTTTCTGCTTCTATTCTTTTTTGTTCTATTTTCATATTAGCAATCGCTCTCCACGAGTCTGAAGTCAGAACGCAAGGTTCTTCATGCTGCGTTTTTTTTTCTTCGATGTTCGCGGTTCTTCATCAGGCCAATTGAAAATCTCTAGGGCAGTCTTTACAACGCTCTTATCATTGAAACCTATTTTAAAATCACAGCTTATGCTCCTCTGATCGGATGCCTCGTGCATGTCTTTATCAGCTGCCATCGATAATTCTTCTTCATCGTTATTTTGACTTATACAATTGATAATGGGAATTTCTTCTGGAGAAAAGTCCAATTCCTGCAATGGCTCATTTTCATTACTACAAACAATCTCTGTGAGGATCGTTGCATCTTGCTGTCTTTTATCAGAATCAGTGTGACCTAATTGAATACAAAATTCATGATATTTAGTTGGCAGGTATAGATTAATACAATAAGTAACACATGTTTTCATTATAAATATTAAAATATTATCATATTTTAATTTGCAAAATAATAACATTTTTTATATTTGCGTTTATACATAAAATTTGTTATTATCAATCTGATTAAGAATTCTTTGCATACCTGAATTGTGTCCAGATTCTGTCATCGATGCATTTCCACTATCAAATGTTTCGAAATGTTCAGTCGCATACTTGAGTCTGAAGCACATACCATCACATATCTGGCCTGGAAGAGGAAATTATGTTCTATAATTTGTTCACATCTTTAGAATTTGTACTGTAATAAGTTGGAGAGGAAAAAATCGATTTAATCAATTCTCCAGCCAATGATAGATTACCACACACTCACCATTGCATACACAACTATCGGATGTGAAATTCTCATCATTCGTGCTTGCTGAAAATGCATTCAAATTCGTAGATTCATATTGAGCATCTCCTTTTTCGAGTGTCACATCAACACTATCACTTGGCTCTGAAGATCCATTTAAATATTCGGATTGGCAGTTTGTATCTTCACAAATCTCATCTGTTTGAATATCAGAAACTTTAATAACAGGTAGAAATAAGCACAATTATTATATTTCACAACACATCCTTTCATATCAATAATAATTTTCAATTCAATTCTATATTTTCAATTTGTACGTACCAGAAGTAGCACTTTTTTCCAAGCTTGTATCAGTCTTAGAAAGTTGGTCGACATTATTGCTCGGAAAATTGGCATTGTCGTACATCTTACTCCAAACATTATACAGAACAGAATACTCGAGTCCACCATTCCAATCCAAAGCCTTGCTTTTTAAATCTTTGAACTGGCGAAGAATGTCAGTGTCAATATTTTTTTCGAAAAGATCTAGTGATAACTGTTGTTCTGGTGAAATTTGGACTTCCGATTCTGCTTTGGAGCTATCTATTCTGAAATAATTTGCACGCTTTATGCATTTATCATAATAATTATTATCCGTATCAAAAGGATAAATCCCACAACACTTGAATCCAGCTATAATTGTTTTTGCAAAATTATTTTTCTGAATAATCGTTAATAAAGCTGCTGGTACATCAAATTTTTGTATTTCTGCACCATTGTGGTCAACACGACATTGCCTCAAAAATGTTGTCCAGCATTTTTTCAAAGGTGCGAATACTGTTACATCTAATGGTTGTGAAAAATGTGTAGCATTTGGTGGTAGACAAACTACTATAATGCCATTTTCTATGCAAAAAGTACTCAAGTTGAACGATAAGTGTGATACATGCCCGTCAAGAAAAACAATAACCGGCTTATCATTTTTCTTTTCCACCAGGTATTTATTAAAAACATTTGCAAAGTATTCATAGAAAGCAGCGGAGGTCATCCATCCACTTTCTGTCTTGCCAATACCCCAGCCTTCTGGAGCTTCGTCGATACATGCCTGAGGTAATCTCACATGTTTATACATTGTCAAAGGTGGTGCCATTTCACCAGCAGCACTCACTGTAAATAATGTGGTGATATTCTCCTTATCACGATTCTGTGAGACATCATATGTAGGTTTACCTTTCTCTCCAATTACCAATCCACCTTTTCAGGTGCCAGAGACATGTAAGTCTCATCCATGTTAAAGATTCTCGTGGGTTCTTTAAGTACATATAGGTTATCTTGTAATAATTTTTTTGCTTCACAAAACCAGTTACGCACAAACTTTTCAGTGACAGATGCTCTTTTCTTACCAAGTTACTCAGCCTTTTTCAATGAAAGAGCTGGATAGCGTTTCATGAATCCATCAAACCATTTTCGACCTGGAAGATTGTTTGTGAATGGAGTTTGCATGCCTTGAGTATCACAACATTCTTCCACTTTCACCAATACGCATTCTTTATTCATTGGAAACCCTCTTTTAGAGGCATCTAATAAAAAATTGTCGATAACATCTTCAACATCTGAGCCTAATATTGACTGTGGACCTACTCGGCCAGAAGTGAGTGGTGCTTCTCCTTCCATTTTATGTCTTAAAGTAGATCGTGGAACTTGATATAGCTCACTTGCTTTTAAAACAGGTGTTCCAGACTGTATTGCAGCTAAGGCATTGCGAACCCTTGATGGTGAATATGAAAATAGTTTCCTCCGCTTGACATTTCATTTATTCTAGACATGCTTCTTTTTCTTTCTGCTGACCCTGGTGTTTGTCATTTTAGTCTGTGCAAAGTAAATGAAAAAAAATTAATGTCCAAAACTTTCCAGTTTATCAAGATAGGTTTATACATATGGAAGAGTTTGAAGACTTAATGATTTAGACTTTTTAATGAAAACTCTGTAATGTACATGATGAATTTGAAAAATTGTTTTACAGAAGAGGATAAGTAAAATGAATCAGTAATAACGAAGATCCGTAAAATATGTCAACAACGAGATGGCCACAACTGGTTCAGCAATGTACTTGTTTTGGCCACCCCCATGGCCACAAATGTAAAACTAGCCGTATTGTGATCCAGATGTGACCACCCTATTTTTAGTTAACAAATAAACATTTTTCACAATATATTTTAAGTTTAATGTAAAATTTGAGTCTAACATAACCTATAAGTGCTACAGAAACATGCCTTTACGCACTGAAATACGTGAAAATGCTTATTTTACTTACGCTGTTCCCTTAGCGCTGAGCACAAGAAAAAGGCCTTTAGATCTGGCTCGATTCTTTGTGTATTTATTTATATAATTATTCACGAATTGCACTAGTTCTGTCGCCTGTCTTTGCAACACAAATGACGAGACTCATCTCTAGAGTCTCTGGTGCGAATTGAGTTAATCTAACTCAACTAAAGTGGAAAATACGTGCAAGGGGCCGAAGAGGGCGCCCTGGCCAAAACCGTTACATTTACCCTACAATAAAACGTAAAAAAAACTAGGAACTAAAACTAAAACTAAAAATTCCGAAGTCTGGTTACAAATTAATTTTTTTGGTGAAGGATTCAATTATTATGTTGGAAATATACCATTGCTAATAGAATTCAGACCAGACACGTGTGGACCTGTGTTCGATCCCCACCAGAGGACGATTGTTTTGTTCTTAACTTCAAAATCGTTGTAAATTTAGAAGCCTCAATCGAATGCAGCTTATGAGGGGAGAGAGTAATTTTTGTTCCTTAATATTAGAAATCAATATTTAAATATGTAATTAGTTATGCAAATATCGATAAGAACTGCAGACAACATAGGGATATTATAGATAGACAGATCGAGGAGACAAGGAAGCACACAACGCGGCATCGTACAAAGAAGAGACAGAAAGATTGGACAAAAGGAGACGGAGAGAGCTGTGAGTTACTGTTGTCTCTCTCAAACACATGCACTACAGAAAGAGATAGGCGAGACCCAATTCTCTTTGCTATACTTTGCCTCCAGACGGTTCCACTTACACAAGAGCCTATGGCTTGTCTCCTATATCTATAATATCTCTATGCAGACAAAGAAAACTCATCCTCACAATGTATATATTATATAAAACATTGGTTTCACAACCACCGCATGGTCCACCTGGGAGCAACGGTCATTCAGGAAAATGGCACAAGCTCCCAGATGTACCGCGGTAATATACCCCAACGGCCACGCCTCACGACCTGAAAAATTTGTCGTTTTAGCCTGAAAATTCAACTCTTCTGTTGAATATTATCTCTTCCGATAACGAATAACTTCTTTATTGGTTGGAAATTAAAATATACAATTGTAAATGTAATATATTTCGACTCTATTTGAAGGGTTTCATACTGATTGTAATTATAGTTCTTCAATTTTATTCAGAAATATGCATCCCCATATTTTCGTGGGAAATCACCCCATTCTCATGTTTCATTCATTAAATTAGAAACAAAGAACATTAATTTGCTTCACAAATGAAAAAAAAAAGAATCAATCTCGAGAAAAGTATTATGATTTTGAGAACAAATATCTTTAAGTTTTCAAGAAATTGATGAATCCCACACATTTGAAAGTCTATTCAGATCCGGAGATAAATACACAGCCCTGGGAATGCTGGCGCGCACTCATTTTACCGATCGCAGTACTAGCGCGGAAAATACATTTTTAAATTTCCAATAATACGAATCATGGTAATACTTCCTGTTCCGAAATTTACATTACCAACGGTCAGCATCGACATAGACCTTACCCGTCGCGACGGGCATAGGTGCACGCGAATCACTCCCATCCGAGGTGTTTGACGGGTTCCGTTTAAAAGGCGCAAAAATTACTTGATTTTCAATTCAAACATAAAAAAACAACGCAATATTTGGAAAAAAGCTTTCTGGTCAGGACCCCATTTGGGTCTAAAGATGAGGTGGGAAAAATATTACAACTAACAATTCACCAGCGTAACAGAAATTTGGCGGCGAAAAAAGCCTATCGCTGATTAGGCACCTTAACTACTGGTCACAGCTCTCCTCTAGAGCACACACTGCTTTTTATAGAAGACTAATGTACCGATTGTGCATTGCGCAAGACAACTACGCAGTCATAGATAAAGTAGATGACTCTTGCGTAGCCCTAAGTATGACAGAACATCACTGCGAAGATATGATTCCTATGAAAGCGCAGCTGTGTGGATTATAGATGACTACTGCGCATTAATGAGCACAGTCGAGTACTAGTGCGAATCTGTAAGGATTGTAGGAGAAAACTGCGCACCCATGATGAAAGAAGTTACTCCTGCGATGCCATAAGGATGAGAAAACATTACTGCATATGAATGTTTATTATAGAAGACTACTGTGTGCAGCTGTGTGGATTACAGAAGACATAGTCGCAGTCATAAGTTACTTCTGTGTAGCTATAAGTATAGCAAGAAATTACTGCTCAGTACTGCTTTTGATATGGGACCAATGCGCATTTGCCGAACTGTAAAAGGTAACTGCGGGGTCATGAGCACATGAGTGACTTCTTGATAGCCGTTATTGTGGCAAAATATTACTTCGTAGCACTGTCTTATGGCGCAGCTATAAGTATAACAGTAACGGTGCCGTGTTATACATGGTAGGAAACTGCTGTGCAGCACTAAGTATAATATAACTGTACTGCACAGACGTTAGATTTTTCAGCGCAGTCCCACATTAGAGAATATGTGATATATATTCCCGGAATCCCCCCCCCCCCCTGCCCTTGCGTGATGGGTTTTCCATTGTTCTTTAACATGAGGTGATTTGGAATTTGAGTTTCGAGTCGGATACGGCTTTCGGGTCTAGTCGGATTTTTGGGTACTCGGGTTGAGTCCGGTTTCGAACCCGACCCGATCAGAAGAAAAACACGACTTGAAGGGTCTGGGTTTAGAAAAATTCTGCACACCCCTAATAATAATCAAATAATTACTAAATTATCAACTACACTCGAACGCCGATTATTAGAGCAACACGGGGATCAGGTTCGCCGGCTATTAGAGGACGGTAGGGGCCCCCACTCTCTGGTAACTCTGGGTGGGCGGCGAATACTGGCTCTAATAATCGGCGTTCGAGTGTAATTTTAATCTACAAAAACCAATTTTACAAATAAAATATATTAGCGAATGTGCGTTTTTTGGCAGGTTATACTGTAATTTATATTAGGTAGGCTTATTATAGAATGATAATTGATAGTTACTTGTTTTTCTATCTATAAATGAATAATTGTTGAAATAAATACATTTCCATCTCCCGTTAAATGTGAATTCAGAGCACTTTTTACTAAAAATGGAATTCAGGAGGCCTATTATATGAAACAAATAAATAGTAAATGTTTTCAGTGAATGAATAAATAATAGTTTTAGAAAATACATTCTCATGAATAATCGAATTGCTTTCTTCTGGCATTTTGTACTGGAAATTTCATTCAGGTGGCTTTTCATGGAATAAGAATAAATAATTGTTTAAATAAATACCATTCCATCACCCATTGAATATGCATATTTTGCTATCCTACTTCATTTTTGTGAGGAAGTCTTATGAAAGAACAAATAGTCCATCTTTTTTAGTTAAGAAATGAATGATTGTCTCGTGGTACATACACCCCGATTCCATCCTACTGCTTATAAATGATTCCATTCATAGTCGAAGCAGATCTAGTCTGATCCTCAGCAGTGTTAAGTCTAAATTCAGGTATAGTTCTGTACAGTCAGCCTTTAAGGTACAACGAACGGCAACAACGATGAGTTATCATCAATCATGCATTAAAATTCTAACTTGAGTATTTCCAGTAGTAGATTTGTACATTGCTAATTATCATAAGTTTCCCTCACAGGAAGAGCAGTGAGAAATAGTCAAAGATGCACATTCGATAGGTGATGGAAATGTTTTCATTTCTCTGGTAATATAGTTCTAGTACCCAACTATAGTTCTAGCGGCTTGGCGCAATCTACAGCGTGCTCAGTCGTTGTTGAGTAGCGCTGTAAAACTGTCTTGGGTCAGTCTGACCCAGGTGTGTACTTTTGTATCATTTCACTCAATAAATTCACGAATTTTTATGCTAAGAAATGTTCTACTCCCAAGTTTCAAAAAAATTATCTTTTTTAAACAATATTAAAGAAAAATAACTCTTCAAATATCGCATCATTTATTTCTATTGGGTCTCGAGTATACTTCCGAATTTTATCAAGACCATCGATCCAATAGGTGTAAGAACATTTTTGCTTGTTTGTTTCAAATATCTAAAAGTATTGATCTAAGCTGTAAAAGTTGCACATGAAAGTTGTGGATCTGAATAAATCCCACATTTTTTATGTTCACACTTTTTTCTAAAAATAGTATTTTTAGAGGAGAACGGAAAAAAACATTCTTTGTTAGAAAATTCTTCAAAAAATTTTTAAAGACAAATTTGGAAGAAAGTAAAAAATACTAATCACACATTTTATATCAATCTGTACCAAAAATTCTTTTTGGTCTTTTATCAAGAGGGAAAGTGTTTTAGGATCTGTGGATGAGGAAATTGATTTCCTGAACAGTTTTTATCCTTGAAATGTGGACTTGCGCAAAAGTGTCCCATTTGATACAAATAGGGTATTACATAGTGAGAAAACGGGAAAACTTTGAAGAAAAAAAAATATATGAGGTGTTAATATTTTATCTATAGAATCCCTGCAAAATTTTTCAACAATATAGTCTTATGTTATTAATAGATTTTTGAAGAAATTTGGTTGAGTGTCAGATGCTGAGGGTCTTTTTTGTCCTATAATCAACTGTACGATAATACTCCACAAGAATCAAGTAGTCCTTGTTGCAAGTACTGCACATTTTCAAGGATCTTCGAAACAGTTGTAGATTGCTAGTTATTCTTTTTACAAGTGTATTAATATTCCATCCGAAACCAAAGGAATGGCTGAAATGTCTTTCCTGCATGAAATCGATAGTAAATTCATGACATTTTTTTTATAGAAAAAAATAAATATAGTATCTGTGCTGGTGATTAAAGCTGTGATTTTACAGAAATGTTTGGACATACGAGCACATTTATACCCTTGTTCTTTTTTTTATGAGGATCGTCAAAATTCTGAGATACTACGCATATCCTGAAGAATAAATCTACTCTTTAGATGAGGCTCGATAGTTAAAAATGAAGCTGTGAAAAACCAACGATAATTCGAAATTTTCATTTTTATTCGTAATATTGTGTAGTATTGTATTTAATCTCTTCCTTATTAAGGGCGTCAGGACTTCCGTTCCCTTTACAAAATGTCACGTAAGTTCCTCAAAGGGAACATTCACATATTACGTAACGCACTTTTCTTTTGTTCAAGTAAATACGAAAATAAAAATGCCGGGATGCCAAAAGAGATGCAACGGTGTAAACAAAATATAAGTGCGTTACGTAATATGTGAACGTTCCCAAAATACTTATTCTAACTTAACTATAACGCTTGGACTATACCTTTCCGCCTATTTCATATTAATTGCATACTATATACGCATGTTCGAGCTTCTAGGGCTTCCGTTTCCTCTTTCCATATCTCTATTTTAGAGTTTTCTCGTCATTTTACTTTATTTCTCTGAAATCCTTCTATCCGGACAAACCCTTGGCTTTTCCTTCCCTCAGTGCTTTGAGTTTCCCTATTCATCCTACTCCCTGATCACATTCATCCAGCATTCCTCTCACACAATCACTCACACTTCTGTCTTCCTCTTCCTCTCCAGTACACACTTCCAACACATGTTTCCACGACTCCACTTCATAACCACACATTCTGCACATTTTCTCTAGTTCATCCACCCAGTATCGACATGCTTCCATTCCCTTCCCCATTCTAAACCGCAACACTCTATTACAATTATTCTCCTTTTTCAACTTGGTCAGGTATTCTGGTTCTTCAAATCAATCTCTCAATTAATGAAAAATTACTATCTTCAATCAATTTTGTCAGAACGATTGCTCAATGGTTATTTGCATTTCATGCTAACCACATCTAACATTGCATATTTATTGACCATGAAACTGATTATAAATAGTAGTTCTTCTTTTTTAGTGTGAGAGTGTGAGGCAAAGATGTACTCTTGAGGGATCGAAACACAAAAAAGATTTTGATTGCTGTACTTGAAGATAGTTAAAGATAGTTAATTCTTTCTTAAAGCTACAAATGGAATTTGCTATAGATTAACAATAGTTTAATGAAAAGATATTTATAGCCTTAATATACATGTGATTAAGAATAAAAACTCCTGGAGACACCATTTTTGACTCAAAAGTGCTTCAAGCGACCTCTGAATATCTTTTCAAATACATCGAAATTTAAAGTTCCATTTCTAGCCCATAGAAACATGTTGTTATCTGATGCCAACTAAAATATTCAAATAATTTTTTTTTTGAATACCCTAACCTTTACTCATTAGGCAAAAAAGAAGCCTTTTCCGTTACCGAAGTATACCCGTTAACATCGTTTCGAGAGAAAAATAACATTTGTTTGTCTCTTTTCATTTCAAATTGCCGTAATTCAGGCAATATAAAGTGTTCTATGTGATGGCCCACGTTTGGTGAAGTAAGTACATAATGGACATTTTTGTCTAAAGAAAAGTAACGGATTTTCACCTGAGAAATTGCATAACTTCATGCATTTATATCTTAAAGCTCATGAGGAGGCAAGCGACTTTCCAACAAAGAACAATTTCTGAGGGAAAATTGTTCCGAAAGATATAAATATGCTTTCTAGGAACAGAATTTCAAAATAAATCTTCATAAAGAAGTCATCAAGATTTTATTTTGACCGCACATCTCGTTTCTTCGCACACTCGACGCGTTCACGTAAAAATAAAACTTTGTCTAGTCGAAGCATCATATATTATTCGGAATTCAAGGCATAAAAATATGAAATAATTTTTGGAGGAATAATTTCTGTTGCTCTGAAAGTCATGCGGAACCTAAGATAAATCAATTGGTTCACCAACATCAGGGCCAAAGAAAGCAATACATTGTACGACATAATATTGTTTGTAGTTTCTTCATTTTTATCCTGTATAATTTATTAGTCTAGAACAAGTTTGAAGGAAAATAATTTGAAATCAATATCTTGTAATTTTGTAATTTTGACCACCAAACGACCGCCAGATAGTAGATAAGTAATAAGAGTTCTAATTCAAGATCCTGTTAACGGCATGTTACCGACATCGAGAACCTGTAGTAGTTCGTGTCCATGCTAAGCTTCTAGAACATTCTTGATGACGTAAGAGTGAGATTGCACAGCTGTGAGAAACGAAATAGGATGTAAACAGCTTCAAGTTTATTTATTATATCAAGAATTTCAAAGTCATATTTTAATTGGTCCTTGCATTTTATACTACGTAATGCAGCTTATGCGAAAGAAAGAAGGATGATTTATTGCTTTCTTATAGATTATTATCAATCGTCGAAAATTGAACTCGGGTTATATCACCCAGTGTGTAATCACCAGCCACGGACTAAGTCAAGTGTCTGATAAAGTCAAGATGTAAATAATTTACAAATATAAAAACAAAGTTCGAAATTTGTTGCGAAGATATTTTGGCAGGCGCACAATTAAGTTATTAGTGTGATATAAAGTTCGTCTCGTTATGATGTTGTCATAACACAGCAGCAGAGTTTGCTGAAGGTAACTGATTGCGTCACCTCTAGATGCTTTCTCAGAGCTACCAACTGTTACGCCATAAGGTTTTAGTCGCAGCTTCCCTGACGATCGAGGAAATTCCTTACAATGCGACAGGTGTTCAATAAAACCGCTTTTTGAGCCGCTGCCTGTACCTTACTGACTCCTACATATTCGAGATGTTCAGTGCATCTTGTGTGTACATTTCCTGTATCCGATATCACGATAGGATGGATGGATGCATGTTTCACATTGCTCCATATCGTCTTTACTT
>WSXT02027021.1:0-13883 GCA_011762715.2 Neuroterus valhalla | reverse complement strand
GTGGGCAGGAATGGACCAGCAGGGGGAGGGGGGGGGGGGGTGTCCAAAATTACGCCAAAACCCTGGAGGTCTTTTATGGATGACCCCTTACAATACCTAATGGATTCGGATGTATTTTCTTGTGAAAAAGTTGCTAAGGAAATTTTAAAAGATATTATTGAGCTGGATTTTGAAAAAGGTTATTCGTTTTTCTTGATTACACAAATATAGCCAAAAAGCACGATTTTTTCAAATTAAGTTCGTCATTTATTGACAAGAGTTGACTAGAAATCATTCAGCTATAAATTCATCGATTTTTATGAAGAAATTTGGAAATGAAATGCAGAAGTTACAGTACATACTCTAGTACAAAGCTTCTCTACTGAAATATAATAGGGATATCAGATTTCAATCGCTTATACATAAAAAACATTTTGTTTTACTGTATGATGACATTTATAATTCTTATTGGTACGAAAAAAAGCATCCAAATCAATCAGAATATGTGGGCTTAATTTCAGTTAGAATCAAGGCCACTTTTTTCCATCAGCTCTCTCTCGTTGAACAATCCTTCTGTAATCAGGGGCTAATTGAATTATCCTTCTTGCAGTATAATAGGTATTCGGTCGGGAAACGGAATCAAGTAGAATCCAACTCTTCTTGAAAATCTCCTCTTTTCTTCAATATCATCAATAAATATTGAATTTTCCGAAGCAATCAATAAAGATACAAACATTTAAAAATGAAAAATAACTTGCAAAAATTTAATGAATGTGTTTCCTCTCAAGCTCTGATTAAAACATTATCGGACGCTCACATACTCCACGGAGGAGTTATGTAATTACAGACGCTTGTCGTAAGGTGCAAGCGAGTGCACAATTAGATGGTAAGATATTGCAAGTACGTTACCCCGGAGCATCTAGATAAGAGAATGCTGGACCAGGGCCATCGACAGGCAGTAGCTTGAATAGCATCCACACATGAACTCTACATCTAAGTGTGTAGGTGCAATCAGAGGAGGATTATGCATGAGCTTCATATTAACATTCACAACACACATGAAACTATGGAGAGCGTAATAAGTGACCTTTTCTTATACCTCATTCCAAAAATAAACTAGCGAACTTTAGTTTTCTGCTAACATTGTAAAGTAGACAAATTATGACTATCAGATATAGGCCCATAGATTACAGATTATAAGTATTTATGTACATGAAGTGTGTCTGCAGCCTGACCTGAGGAAATTAAACTGAAAAAATTCCTGAGAAATATTAGAAGGAAGTGAGAGTGGTACCACTACAAAGTAGATAATGTCTATTTATATGTCACAAATTAAATCACATCAATAATTTTTCACGTGGACTAATTTGATTACACTTCTCATGTAAAATGATTAGGGTTATGTAATATCATTCCTATTATGAGATCATGCGCATTATCCAGTGTGTACTGGTATTCAGTACGCACCAGTACCATATATAATAAGAGAGTAAAAAACCAGAAATGAAAGAATGGAGATATTTAAGGAGGCTGAATGGAAGAAGAAAATGTTTGAAAAATAGGACAAGCTGTGATTAAAAAATATGGATCGGAAAAAGGGGCCTAATATTGGGCGTGACTAGTATATGCAACAAAGAATAGTGGGCGTGTTCAAGCGTAAATCTATGGAACGTGACTAGAGAATGTAGATGCGGCAAAGTCTGTTTCTGAGAGGCGTATTTAAGGAAGATGTGTGCAATAAGAAAATTGGGCGTGCTGAAATTTTTTCGCTCAATATGATGAAAGGGGAGTGACAAATGATTGTAGGCGTAGCGAAAGCGGTTTTTGGAAGGCGTTTCCAAAGAATATGGGTGTCTTCAAGCGTAAATCTAAAGAACGTGACTGGATACTGTAGACGCGGCACAGGGTGTTTCTGAGGGGCGTGTTCAAGGATGATGTATATAATAAAAGAATTGGGCATGCTGAAATTTTTCCGTTCAATGTGATGATTAAGGGGCGTGACAAATGATGGTAGGCATTTCAAAAGCTGTTTTCGAGGGGCGTTCCTGAAGAAGATGGGCGTGTTCAAGCGTAAATCTAAGAAACGTGACTAGAAAATGTAGATGCGGTAAAGTGTGTTTCTGCGGGGCGCGTTAACAAAATAGGTGTGATAAGGGGATCGGACGTGGTGAAAATAGTATGCTCAATAGCACGATAAAGGGGCGTGACTAAGCATAGTGGGCGTGAGAAAGTGTGTTTATGAGGGGCGTGTTCAAGGAAGAAGTATGTAATAAGAAAATTATGCTTGCTGAAAACGTCGTACTGAATAGGATAATAAAGGAACGTTTCAAATGATCTTAGGCTTAGCAAAAGCTGTTTTCGAGAGGCGTTTCCGAAGAAAAAGGGTGTGTTCAAGCGTAAATCTAAGAAACGTGACTAGAAAATGTAGACGCGACAAAGAGTGTTTCTGAGGGGCGTGTTCAAGGAAGATGTATGTAATAATAGAATTGAGCGTGCTGAAATTTTCCCACCCAATATGATGATTAAGAGGCGTGAAAATTGATTGTAGCTATAGCAAAAGCTGTTTTTGAGGGGCGTTTCCGGAGAAGATGGGCGTGTTGAAGCGTCAATATAAGAAACGTATGATCAATAGTTTGATAAAGGGGCGTGGCCAAGTAAAGTGGGCGTAACTAAGTGTGTTCATGAGGGGCGTGTTGAAGGAAGATGTATGTAATAAAAAAATTGGGCGTGCTGGGAATTTCGTGCTCAATAGGATCTTTAAGGGGTGTGACAAATGATTGTAGGCGTAGCAAAAGCTGTTTTCGAGAGACGTTTCCAAAGAAGATGGGCGTGTTCAAGCGTAAATTTGAGGAACGTGACTAGAGAATGTAGACGCGGCAAAGAGTGTTTCTGAGGGGCGTGTTCAAGGAAGATGTATGTAATAGAAGAATTGAGCGTACTAAAATTTTTCCACCCAATATGATGATTAGGAGGTGTGACAATTGATTGTAGGCATAGCAAAAGCTGTTTTTGAGGGGCGTTTCCGGAGAAGATGAGCGTGTTCAAGCGTTAATCTAAGAAACGTATGATTAATAGTTTGATAAAGGGGCGTGGCTAAGTAAAGTGGGCGTGACTAAGTGTGTTCATGAGGGGCGTGTTCAAGTAAAATGTATGGAATAAGAAAATTGGGCGTGCTGAGAATTTCGTACTCAATAGGATGCTGAGGGGGCGTGACAAATGATTGTAGGCGTAGCAAAAGCTGTTTTCGAAAGGGGTTTCCAAAGAAGATGGGTGTGTTCAATCAGAGTGGAGATGTCGAGTGAAATTAGTGTGTCCCATGTTACGGCTAAGTACCTTTCCTTTGGAAATCTGTCATTATCAGTAAAAATGTTTGTAGCTACGGATGTGCCCCAAATCAGGAGCAAAATTTTGCTGGGTTTACCTTATAATCATCTTTTTTGAAATAGATAATGTTTGAACTTGAAGAACAAGGATGGATTCAGGAAGTTTGTAAAGTCTTCCTGCTGAGTGTGATTGATCATATCCCGGGGGATATTAATGTAGATTAGTGCACACACCTATGTGCGTATTTGCAGAGTATGGTATGTGGGCGCGAGTCACTGATCAAGAACGTGCGTGAACGAGACGAGGAGGATGGTTGTACCCTGTTGGCCGTTTAGTATTTAGTTAGTGACGGTGTCTCTCACGAGGAGGTCTGCTGCCGGGATATCGTGTTAAACTAGTTAAATAAACAAATAATCGAGGGATTACTACCGGAAACGGACCGGCAGATCGGCTGAGTCGTACTAACGAAATTGGTAAGTAACTCTGACATAAGCGTCGCTCCACGTTCTCCAGTCTGCATCCATCCTGGGCAATGGGATGCATCAGACCGATGATGCATCAAGTATGATGGAAAAACAACTACTTCGTTTAACATTTTATTACAATTGGCATCTAGCATGCATTAGATCAGTTTGAACGAAAAATAATGGTTCATTTGTCGTGACAGAAGTATAAAGTGGATAAGAAATTAATGAAAAAGCTATTATTCAGCTAATTGGAGATTCGGGATCATAGATGATAGATGAGTTATTGTTCTCTAGAGAGGGGTCGAAATTACTCAGTGCTTCTAGTCACGAAATGCATATGTATGCTAATTCTCTGCTGGTCGGCACTGAATTTACACCCGGGCATCTGGAGAATGTTGAATACTACTTTACATAAAACGAATGATAAAACGGATGTGTATTAACCAGATTTGAGGAGTTCAATATTTTATGATAATGGGTGTTCAATATCTGATCATAAACAAAGAAAAAGATTACAAGTTCATGTATGCAAATTGAATAAGAAATTCAATTCGTAATTTGAAACTACTCTCTATTATTGTTGAATTTTAACTATTTGAAGTGTTAGCTATCACAATTTCGTCCAATTTCAATCGGTTTCAAATTTTCATTGTTATTGTTTGGACATTTGGGATTTAAAATAGTCAATGTTTGATGGCTGTAGCTTTACACTTTTTTTAATTTTTCCCCTTATTTTTTCCTGAATAAATAAAGCTATTAAAGTGTTTTCTAACAAAATTTCCTTATGGTTTTACTTCATTAATATTTTTATCTAATGTAAAATATTCTGATTAGGTTTCTCACTCTACAATTTTTAATATCAGCTTTTTAATATTCGTTATATTTATAGATTGAATGTTATCTTTGTTTCTTCGAAATGTGGGGATCTTAATTTTGGCAGTCGTGAGAGGCTTTGAACTTGACATGCATCGAAGCCAACGTATTTCAAAAATACTTTGGAAGGAAATTAAACACATTTGTCTATTTTGATTTATTAATTACTTCCATTATAATGATAATTATATATTTTTCAACTCATCAAATTGAATGATATTTTATTACTTTCGATATAATTTCACTTTCCACGATTTTTATTGCGGGTTCATTGAAGGAAGGCAAATGTTTCAGCTCGGTTTCTATTTTTACGTTAGCCTGTAATTTCTAATTTCAGTAAACATACTAATATCCACTTAAAGAGGCGTTCCCAGTCCGAAGATTATAATTAGGAGAATGACTAGTTTTCGATATCAATCCCATTTAATGACCAACCCCATTTGCAAAGAACTAGCTCCATGTAAAAAAGGGAAATTCATTTAGAAAAACGAAGGCGTCCATCTGATCTAGATTTTACAGAAAATTAAGTATGTTGTCTGTCGTCGTACCGTGAAAATCTCAACATTTCACGTCGCGTGACCACGTTGGAATCGCTCATGTGCTCCAAATGTCGAAAACACGTTACAAAATAACTGGAACTCTTGAAAAAAAATTCTGCCATCATCTCTCAGAGTTTCCGGAACCCTATTTCATAATTTCAGCTAAAAATATCGTTGCGCAATTAAAAACAAAAACAGATTCCATGAAAAATGATCGATCCATTTTAAGGAACAGTCAATCATTATTTTCTTTTTGCACAACAGCCCACGTGAACCCACGCACTGTGGCGTTCTTGACCAATTTTCTTCACGAGTTTGAAAGTATCGTGTCCAATTATAACTTCAATTTATAAATGAATATTTATATGTGGGCATAGAAAATGAATATCTTGCTGTATCGTAAAAAGTACAATAGAGGTATATTAATAAATAATAAATTACTTATAACATTCCTGCTGTGCGCTTTAAGTGGCAGATTTGATATCGATAAGGGCACAGAGTTTGTTTTACGTAGACTGAAAATTATATACCAAGTTATTGCTGCAAATCAGAGTGTTGGGGTTTCTTGTTTTACAAAGTAAGGGAGTGTGTGTATATTTTTATATTGGTTTACATTGGATATACAGGAATAGTAATAATGTCAATCAATGTATACAAATTGGAATTAGCATTTTAAAGAGAGCTGTAGTACTATACGTTTTTGATTAACATTTTTATGTGGTTATGATTATGTCATAGGTACATAGCCAGTAAATGGTCAGATAATGAGAGTTCATTCTTTATTGAGCACACAAATAGGGGACTGTGGTACTACGTCACTAGATTGAAATATATCTTTGGATAACTTTCATTTGGAAATTATAATCAGTAAATCTATTGAATAATAATTTCATTATGAATTACCAGTTTTTTTTGTGTTGGAGAAAAGTTATTTAGAATATTATTTCCTTTCAAGTTTTTATTGCTTCGAGCACTCTCAATTTGAAAGTATTGAAGTTGTAGCCTTATTTTTGAAATCCTTATCAAATGTTTCCAATTTTCCAGTCCTTAAAGTTTGATTCTACACTTGCTCAACTTTGATGATTATAGAGAAGAAATTTTATTGTCTTATTCGAGTTTTTATTTTTAAGACTAACGATTGATGCATGTTTATATTAATGGACTTTTTTTATATTTTTGAATTTTCAACACTTTAGTTCTGGTTTCAAATTTGGAAAAAGTCTCGTTTTTAATGTTATTGTTCAATTCCAAAGACTTTTAACCTATATTTCTTCAATAAGCAGCTGTAGCCGTATTTGCTTGGCAATTTAATAAAGATTTATTATTATTTTTATATACTATTATCATATTATCATTTGGAGGTGCTTCTTTTGAAAATTTGCAATGTCAAGTACTCTGAATTGAAACTCTTTTAATTAAATTCTTAAAGACAAAATTACGGAAAGTCATTTTTGAATGCTTCAGATAAAAAAATGTTACATATCGAACGAAGTGTCCAGACACACTGAGAATATTTTGTCTATTCTTACTGAATTTCAGTTAATCTAGCCGCCCTATCCAGTTTCCTTGGGCTTGTTGAAAATATTTGTTGTACAGTCACCGAATTTGTAATTTCAAAATGTTAAATATTTCGGATTTTAAATTGGTCAGTTCAGTTTCAAAGAATTCCATCCAACACCGTCACTTTTGAGAGATTTAATTTTTGATACTGGTTTTTGTGCATCCTAGCAATTGGTAACATTTTATTTCTTATATTTTCTTCTTGGTTCTATTAAGATGTAAAAAATTAAAAAAAGGTCGGAGATATGGGATAAAATGAGAGTATTTTACTATTTCGAAACAGCTTTTTCATGTAAAGAATTTTTATCTCCAGAAAAGCTATGAGTCGATTTTTTAAATAGCTGCTGCTTCGAAGGCTAGTTCATTATTTTATCTACTGAATTGATAATTTCGTTCAGAACCATACTCAGGTCGCAAATCTTGACCAAATCGAACGAAATTTAACCAGAAATGTTTGTAATTGAATTTCAGAGAAACTGACGAAGCCGGATTTTCAAAAATAATTTTTTCGATTTTCTTCAACAAAATATGGCGGGAATATAATATTCCGGGTCATGAACTAATTAAACCATATAGAATTGAAGGAGTTTAAGGCATAGCTGATTTTGAATTTGCCATGAGTTTTGTGACATAAATTTTTTCAAACAATTTGTTTAAATAAATGATTGCTTATATCGATTTTATTGCCAAACAAATTCTAGAATCCGATTCTTCTGAAAAAACTATGTCCAAAGCAGTATATTTTTTATTTAAAATACGATTTGTTACAACCATCTGACTAAGTAATTAATTTTACATAATCTATATTATATATTAATAAGGCTTTAAACGTCTTCAAGAAAATGAATAATAATACAAATGCAACATATGTTAACTAAAGGGTTCTTTCGAGCGCTTATTTCAAGTTTGCCATTAGTTTTGCAAAAAAAAAATTTGTTGGAACGAATTCTATTCTCTATAATAATTTTGCATTCATAACAAATTGTATTTTCAAACAAGATCTATTTTTAAATCTCATTGTATATATAAACAAATGTGTTCTTAGTATTGATATAATTTTTTTGAATCAATCTGTTTGAACAAATAAATTATTCGAAAAATGTATGGGTATTTAGAACTGAAGCTAAGTATCCGAATTGAAATCTCGATGACTATTAATATAATAAAAAACTCAGCTCTAAAATACGACTACCATACAACATTTTGGTGTCAATTAATAACAAGTACCTGAAGATTATGATCAAACTAATTAAAAAATAAAAAAAGGACCTGAAATTCTGATTCCCAATTTCCTAGATTAAGTTGGCTAGCTTATTCCAAGCAAAACAAGGGATCAGGAAATAACTTTTTTAACATTTCTGATGAGGAATATAAAGACCTTACCGTTGATTAACCGTTCTTTTTTATTATAATTATTATTATTATGAATATTATTATTATTATTATTATTATTATTATTATTATTATTATTATTATTATTATTATTATTATGAAACCATTAAGCCAAATCCCTTTCGGGGTAAGCGTAACTCGTTTACGCTTCATCATTGTAAACGCATTATTATTGGTTGAGTTGTACACTGAGGGGGTCACCAGTTTCCTGCGTTTTTGAAGATTAAATATAAGATACTCATCCTGTTATAATCATGTAGCTCTGTCGATTAAAGATTCTTCTATATTGAAAATTGTCATTTTAACAAAAAAGAATATTGAAACCACATTTCTCGTGAAATGTTGGAAAAATAAACGCATATTTAGGAGAGCTATAGACGCAAGTTGGTCCCTTATCTCGTCAATTTGATTTAGAAACTTCGTATGGCTATTTTAATTAATTTAATGAATCGAATAGTCATCAGCCCTGTTAGTATGGAGTAAATGATCCATAAACACTAGGAATTCTGCGTCTGAGGTTTCTGAATGAGTGCGAAAATTATCGAACTATGGTTTTTCGAGTTTGGAGTTTTTACATTTGTGGGTTCAAGCTTTCATCTGAAAAGAGTCTAGAAACTATTGATTTATTGTTTCAGAGATGAAATTATCACATCTGTGAGTTTGAGGATTCTAAACAGTGTGGGAATGATCTATTTTTTCTTTTAGATTCGAAAGTTATCGCATATGTGGGAGTGAGTTTTAATGTTTGTGGATTAGAAATGGGTAGAATTTGTGTTTATGGGAATTGAAATCATAAATTTATGATTTAGTCTAGTATTTAAGGGTTCATGGGTTTAAAATTGATAGGTTTATGATAGGGAGTCTAGGATTTTAGGGTCCACAGATTTAGCGTTTATGGGTTTTGGTTTTTATCGGTTTAGGGTTCATGGGTATAGGACCTACGGTCGTCCCAACAAATTTGTTTTGCAAAACTAATGGCAAACTTGTAATTAGCGCTCGGAAAAATCCTTTAGTTAACATATGCATTTGTATTATTACTCATTTTCTTGAGGACGTTTAAAGCGTATCAAGATTTATTATAGATTATGCAAAATTAATTATTTAGTCAGATGGTTGTAACAAATTGTATTTTAAATATAAAATATACTACTTCGGACATGATTCTTCCTGTAGCATTACATTTTAGAACTTATTTTGCAAAAAAATTGAAATAAGCAATAATTTATTGAAACAAATTGTTTGGACAATTTATGTCGCAAAACTTATGGCCGATTGAAAATCACCTATGCCTCAAACTCCTTAAAGTCTATATGGTTTATCTAGTTCTTAAAAGTTGAGAATTTCGTGCGCATCCATTGAAATGTCACATATATTTTTTCACATATATGATCAAATATAAATAATATTTGAAAGATTCAAAAACTTCTTAATGATGTTAAGAGTCTCTTTTAATTCCATATGATTGAATTTTATAAACCACAATTTGAAAAAATTCAACTATCAGTACTTGGCTAATTCATAAAAATTTATTGCACTTCCGGTAATACGTATAGACTTTTCCATAATACTATATCGAAATATCTTCAATAGTCTTTGATAACGACCGATACTTTTTTTGGGCCTTAACATACTATGCATTAGAGTTCCATGAAACAACATTCGTCATTGTTTTAAACAATTTTCATAAACAAATTCTTTTATTTGGCATATCTGTGTATCGAAAATTTTTCTTTTTTGTGGAATCTTTCATTTTCATCTGAAGAACAAGAATACTACACATTAGAGTTCCGTGAAACAACATTTGTCATTGTTTAAAACAATTTTCATAAACAACTTCACTTATTTGGCATATCTGTGCATCGAAAATTTTCTTTTTCTGTGGAATCATTTATTTTTATCTGAAGAACAAGAATATTACACATTAGAGTTCCATGAAACAACATTTGACATATTTATAAACAATGTTTATAAAAAACTTCACTTATTTGGCGTGGAATGCGTTTTTATAGAAATGAAGCCAATTACAGTGACACTAAAATAAGTGAGTTTGATTGCATGATCTGTTAATAAGAATGATAAATGTGATTGGATGAAAGTCAGTTGTGCACAAATTGTATTCTTCAGATGAAAATGGATGATTCCGCATAGAAGATAAATTTTCAATGCATATAAATGCCGAATAAGTGAATTTGTTTATGAAAATTGTGCATAACAATGACAAATGTTGTTTTATGGAACTCTAATGTGTAGTATTCTTGTTTTTTAGATTAAAATAAAATATTTCACAGAAAAAAAATGTTATTGATACACAGATATGCCAAATAAAAGAATTTTTTCATAAAAATTGTTTATGACAATGACGAGTGTTGTTTCATGGAACTCTAATGTGTCTTATTCTTGTTCTTACGTGAGAATAAATGATTACGCAAAAAAGAAATTTTTTCAATACACAGATATGCCAAATAAAAAAATTTGTTTATAAAAATTATTTATAATAATGACAAATGTTGTTTCATGGAACTCTAGTGTGTAATATTCTTGTTCTTTAGATGAAAATAAATGATTCCACAGAAAAGAAAAATTTTCGATGCACAGGTGTTCCAAATAAGTGAATTTGTTTAAAAAATTATTCAAACTATTAACTGTAATTTTCATATGGTGCTTGTTCGCAACTAAAAATTGATGCTTCACATTCTTCTAACAAAACCTATGAAAGCCATGCATTCGAAATCCGAAAATGCAACAGTTAACAGTTATATCCATTAATTTGTTCATAGTAATTGACAGAATACAGGATATTCAGCTACAAGTTACATTTTTATTCAAAAAAAGGAACTTCACCAATTCAACACCTTTGTGAAGAAATATCGATGAATGAGGCTATGTGGATATTGCAAATATAACCAATTGCAAATTATAAGTTAAATAACAAATTACTAAATAACAAATTCAAAAAACGTGCACCTCTACGTTTAAGTGCGATTCTTCATGAGTATTTTCCAAAAAAAAGTTCTGATCCGTTGAAAATTGAGGAGTCGGCTGATTTTTGTCCCAGAAAAGTGCTTTCTTTCCCATACTGTGCGCGGGTCCGCCCGAAATCTACATCGTCCGAGAATGCAATTTCTCTGATACATGCATTTTTCTTATTTTGCTATTTTTGAAATATTTCAATCCAAGAAGCTAAATTCATTGTTTCTTCTACTGCTTTGCGAAAAGCGTGACAATCTATTTCCGAACGAAGTGTCTCGTCCCGAGTTTCGGGACGACTAGCAATTTTGCGCTTTCGGCTAGTCATCCTGAATTTCGGGACGACTAGCTTATTCTCGCCATTTGGCTAGTCATCTCGAAAATAATGTATTCAATATTCATTTCACTACTTTCTGGTGGACAAAAATTAGGAAAACCACTAGTAGTCTCTGTCACACTCAGTATTCTTGTATTCGCTTCATTGTTTCCTTAATTACTGTCATTTTTCGGCGATAGAAAAACTCGCAAAGGATCTCGCTTGCGTATGAGTGGGGAGAGTCGGACCTTCTGATTGGTTGGCTGCTCCTCTCTTCCACTGGAATGAGGCGAAAATCCGTTGCGAGCTGAAACCTAGGAATTCGGTATTCCTGGCAATTCAAAACTGAAGCTAAATATCCAAATCGAAAGGTCTTTGACTATTAATCTTATTGAAAACACAGTTCTAAATTACGACTACCAAGTGAAAATGCTACCTTTTGAACAAAATAGATCAATTCTCAACTAAATAGTTGAATTTTCTACCGAAAAAAAAGAACATTCAACCAAATAAGTTAGTTTTATATTGAAAAAGACTAATTCCCATGAAAAATGTCATGGTTGATAGATAGTTTAAGAGGAAAAGATATTTATTCAAAACGAAAAATCGTTGAACTGAACCAAAAAGAGTTTTCAATAAAACAGTTAAAGCTAGAACCAAAACAGAATAATTAATAACCAAACATTTGCATTCCAAGGCTACAAAGATGAATTTTTAACGGAACTGTTAAATTTTCAACCAAAAAAGAAGAATTCTTGTCCAAAAAGTTTCATTTTTGACATATGAAGATTGATTTTTGAATCAAAAAGACGAATTTCCAACCAAGTAATAATATTTTCCACTCAAATAGTGAAATTTTGATTCCAAAAGGATCAATTTTTAACAAAACAGTTCAATTGTCAACCAAACTGGGTGCATTTCTATCAGCACTGTTGAGTTTTTGATGAAATAGGTTAATTTTCAACCAAGGAGAGAAATTTCAAGAAAATGTTGAGTTTAAGCCCACAAAAGGTTTCTCAGTCCAAAAAGAACAAAAATTTCCACCAACTTGTTTAATTCGCATGACAGAAGGACAAATTCCTTACATAAAAAAGATCAGACGCTGTGAGCTGTGACTAGTATAAAAAATAATGTAGGTCGTATACCTTCCCCTTCTCCCAGGTCCGGTAGGCGCTAAATTCATCGCTGTGACTGGTCATAGAAATACTGTAGATCGTACACCTTCCCCTTTTGCCATATCTCATGGGGGTAGGATTTTAATTTCACAAACCATAATTGCATTATTACAATTTTTTCAGGACGACTAGCCAACTTGTGAAAATAGGCTAGTCTGCTCAGTTTTGTGCACCGAAATGGGCTAAAATTCATAATAATTATATTACTTATGGGATGACCAGCCGGGGCTAGTCGTCCCGAAATTCGGGACGACTAGTCCCGAACGAGGGGGGGAAGGGGGAGGTGTGTGACCTACATCATTTCTATCACCAGTCACAGCGTTGACTTCCACCCTCTATGGGACTTAAAATTGGGATGGTATCTGACGTAACTTATGTAAGAAATTTGTCCTTTTGGCATGAAAATTAAACAAATTGGTCGAAATTTTTGTTCTTTTTGATTGAGAAATCTCTTTTGTTCTACGAGTCAACACTTTTTTTGAAAATTCCTCGGCTTGGTTGAAAATTACCCTATTTCATTGAAAATTCAATAGTTTTTGTTAAAAATTCATCCTCTTTCGTTGCATTTGAATTTTATGTGAAAAATTGGTCCTTTTTGGTTCAAGATTTTACTATTTGAGTGGGAAGATTTACTGCTTGATTGAGAATACGTCTTTATAATTCAAAAATTCATCTTTATTTGTGAAAAATGTAACTGTTTGGACAAGAATTCTTCTTTTTTGATTGAAAACTTAACAATTTGGTTGACAATTTTACAGTTCCGTAGAAAATTCATCCCTGTGGCATCGAAATGCAACTGTTTGATTATTAATTATTCTGTTTTGGTTGAGGCTTTAACTGTTTTGTTGAAAACTCTGTCTTTTTGGTTCAGTTCAACTATTTTTGTTTCAAATAAATATATTTTCCTGTTAAATTATCAACCATGAAATTTCTTATGAGAATTAGTCTTTTTTATTACTAAAATAAATAAATTGGTTGAATGCTCTTTTTTTTGGTAGGAAATTCAACTATATCGTTGATAATTAATCTATTTTGTTTTTGAATTTCAAATGGAATTTGTTATATTGTTGTATACCATATTATAACGACTATTTCAGTCAACTGATTTTAATTTTAAAACTAGATTGATCATAATCTTCTAGTACTTGTAAATGATTAAGGCCAAAATATTTTATGGTACACTGAGAAAAAAATCGTGTTAATACAACACGGGCCCGTGTTGCTCCAACACGGGATTTATTTTTCGACTTGCGGGAAACGAGCTCCGTGTTGCACCAACACGGCACTTCGT
>WSXT02027009.1:0-28685 GCA_011762715.2 Neuroterus valhalla | reverse complement strand
ATGCTATCATCCGCGATATTACGATATCATAAATTTCATATCAGATATCGATATATCGGATTCCATCAATATCGGTAGAAAATATCGATATCGCATGCTCAAAATATCGATATTTTGATATATCGATATTATATCAACAAGCCTAGTGTGAGCTCTGATCTTTAGTCTATCCGATTTGTCGGTCAGGTAAAGATCATGCTAACAATGCAATGAATTAAATGATTAAACTATAAGAGCTATAAAAGCAACTCTGAAATGAAATAAAACAATAAAATTTACACAAGTCCAAAGTTGTAGTCTTCCTACTTTTCGCCAATAAAAAGTTTAACAACTGGAACTGATCTTATATTATTCGTATATAAAGTTGAACAATTGAGAATTAGAGACGTGAAACTTACGAGAGTTGTGTATTCTTGGCAACCAGGGCACGGAATATCGTATGTCCGAGCCTGCTTCTCCCTTTTCAGTCACCCTTTCATCAGCTGATTTTTCATCCCGCTTCCTCGACCTCGTGCTCTCAATTTTTCATCTCATTCACACGTACTTGTAATATAACAATATTCACACCATGCAATCTCCCCTCCACAATATAAGTCAACTTTCTGTCATAAAACACTGACTTATTCTGTCACTCGAAAAACCCGCGCTACAATACCGAGAAAACAGCTGTTAACACTTACCGGATTATTGGCCCGATTTCACCCCACACTACGCAACAATTTACGAGAACTTTAAACGAAAAAGGATTCAAAATTAAACGAAAAAAACGTAACTTTGTTGGTTAGAACAAAAAACGTGTTCCCAACATCGCATCCCTCAATGAACTGACGTTTGGCGCCTATTACTTGACCAAGTGGTGTCATCTAGAGGTGGAAAAAGTAAACTGATTCCCCAATAATGAATTTTTATCATAAATTATACAGAACTTTATTTTTAAATATGTCTGGATCAGACACATAAAAAAGGTAGGAAGGAAGATCTATAGTAGGCTTAGTAACACTAATAATAATAAATAATATTTTAGTTTTAAGAATGTACGAATGTCTACAATGAGTATATCTAATATCTTCTTTACCGACGGTAGAGCTCCAATAGCAGAAGGAATAGAAGGATGCGCATGTGATGCTTGTTTCGTTCTCATGCGCACATGCCTTTTCCGGTAATCAGTCACGATGGTGTGTATAGTGTTTTTAATTTTTCTACAAATATCCGTTCGAATCACAGTGATCCTATAAAAATAATCCAATATATTCATTTATTTGTGTTTCACAAACATCGCTCTACAAATTAAATATTATATTGTAAAGAGAATCTCTTTTTGAGTAACATTATCGAACCCTTCCTTTCTGACTTTTAGAGGTTATGGTTCGTAGTGCAAGTTTATAATCATGAAATATTGACGCTTTTTCAGTTTTGTGCTCGAAATTTGAACAAACTGTGATTCGTGAAATCATTGGTGATATTTCAAAAAATTATAACAGCATTTGATATTAATTCCAGGGTCGTGTTAGGACAAAAACCATCAAAAAGGCCGCTCGGGTCATAATCGAGAAGTATTACACTAGATTAACGCTTGATTTCGACACAAATAAGCGAATATGCGAGGAAATTGCGATCATCCCGAGCAAACCGCTTAAGAACAAAATCGCTGGGTAAGTTTTATAAATTTTGTATCGCTCATCTGAGATTAGAGGTTAGGTTCAGATTTCTGAGCCAAATGAATTCAACTGAAAATTTACAGGAAATCGGACTGTGTTTCTTTCTATATAAAATTTAGGGCGTATATAATCCTCTCACGTTGCTTTGATTAAACAACAAAATTTTTATGTATTCTGGCGCATTATTTTCCGTGAATTTGTAAAATTTTGAAGGTGTGAGGCATTTTTAATATCGCAAGTTACGAATAGCGTAATACTCTCGAAAAGTATTTTCCTGTAGAAATCCGTTCTGACTAATTTTTATTGGTAAAAATTTGGGAAAATGTCATCGGACTCAAATGTAGCGAGTAAATTTGCAATCTCAGGGCGTGTAATGGTCTGAAAAACTGAGTTTTTTTTCCTGCTGTCGACAATTTACTTTCTTCTGATCACATTGTTTTCTTGGTATTTAATAATCTCCCAGATCTTTTCAAGATTTGGAATTTTTCCGAGGTTTTGAGCTGCGTTCTTTTCAATTCCTTTCGAGTTGTTAAATCTTGGGATATTCGAATCTTTGATTTTTAAACTAAATTTCCTAATTGGATAGTCCCTTAGATATATCATTTTTTACGTCTTATTAAAACATAAAAAGTTTTATTCCTTTTTAATATCTTTCAAATTTCACAAAAATGGCATTATCCCGGATCTATTCATAGAAAAGTTCATATCTTTCAACCTATTGCAGTGCAAAAAAATTAAACAATATTATAATTGAAATTCAATTAACTTGAGTAAATCTATTAGAAACAGGTGGTATAATACTCGTGATCGGCAATGCAGGTTTGAATGATATTTGGAAAAAATTGTGTTGAATAATGGGCACTCTTCTCCGGCTGATTTGAAAACTAAATTGCACAAATTGTGACCCAGAGTATAAACTTAAACTAGAAGCAGAAAATTAATAATCCAAGAATTATCTTACTCCAATGTGTTGAATTTTCTTTATTTTATGTTACTAAGTTTGAGGCTTGCACTTTTTAATTCAATAAAATTTGTATTTCTAACAGAAACATCTTTTTACAGTTTTGTGACGCACCTTATGAAGAGGCTCCGCCACAGTCAAGTGCGTGGAATTTCCATCAAGCTCCAGGAAGAGGAGCGTGAACGAAGGGACAACTACGTTCCAGAAGTTTCTGCTTTGGAGCACGACATCATCGAAGTAGATGCCGAGACTAAGGACATGTTGAAGATGTTGGACTTCAACAACATTCCCGGTCTTCAGCTGACTCAGCCTACTGCTCACCACCAGTACCAGAACAGGCGAAATTAAGCAAATCCTTTTTTCACATTACAAACATGTCAGTCTCACCTTTTTTTAATAAATAGGTAAACTGGCAAATTTGTCTCTTGAATCCTTTCCTCTCCGGGCATCAAATTTCTCATTAAAAGTTTAGATTTCCGAATGTTTTCGTTGAAAATTTGTCCTTATACTACAAGAATTTTATTCAATTTTTGAAATTTTTATCTCATATTTATGCTTTCAATTACATTTTCATTTTAATCTTTTCTTCCTTATGTAACTAATGAGCAGTTTATTTTTTTGAATAATTATTGAGAGAAAGGCCAAGGGATTTTTTTCCTTTTCCATTTACAAGTTATTTTGAAACTCAAGGGGCAAATTCGTTTCTCGAGGATGAAATTGAATCCTACGAAAGAAACTTTGACCACGAATTTCGCAAAAGTCGATTGGTTGGAAATCAACATGGCTATCGTACAAACAACCTGGTTCAATCATCTCGGAGAACGTAGCCTTTCGCATGGAACCTAAGCATTGCACTCGTGTTTCAATTGTGGAAGAACATGGATGTTCTCCCACACTCGTACAATCACGCGTAACCTCAATCAAGTAACTAAAATTCGAAGTGCCCTGGTCTGAAGATAGCTGCTCTGAAATCAGTGTTGCTATAGAAACTGAGAAAAGTCCTGAAATTTATAGGAATAACCTGGAAATGTCCTTGATTTTATGAAAAACAACCTAGAAGAGTTCTTGAATTTTAAAAGAGAGCCCGAAAATTTGTATTGCTATTGGTTTTTGAAGTTTTAATAATAATTTTTGTACCCTTTCCAGGGTGTCTAGCGGACCGGGAAATTTATTTGACCTTGAAAAAACCGGGAATCCCATGTTTGACCAGGAGTTTTTTTCATTCCGTCGAAAAATCTAATTTTTCTCTCTTCTTTTCATTCCATTTGTACTTTATCTGCAGTCTCAAGGTTCCCTCTTATGCTTATCCTATGTACCGATTTTCGTTGAGTGTGCTAAATAAAAGTTGTAACCTCGAAATTCAATAACTTCATTAGAAAATATTCATAATAAGACGTTACCGACATTAAGATGCTCTGTAATATTTTTAATTCTCGTATTCTGCAAAGACTACCCCCTAAATATGTTCGTTTCGGTGAAAAATACTGCCTCCTTTTTATTTATTTTTTTAAGCAATTTTTTGGATGTTCCGCTGACCGACCCAGATTTCAAATTTATTTTTTCAGATTTCGATTTTTTAAATGACAAATAAAGGCTAGAAAATAGTTTCCAACCTAGAATGAATTTATTATTGATTGAGGAAGTAGCCCTAAAAGTTTCCAAAAAAATTATGTAAAACTTGAATAAAACTGGTCAGCAAAACTCATAGAAAACTGATAAAAACGCAGAATTGCATCAAAATCGACCTTATCAACCAGCTGTCTTCCTATTCAGGTGAATCATGGCTAAAAATATATTTGAAACTACCATAGGAATCTTAAGTTATAAAAAATGTTTCTTATTTTTGTCTGTTTCCAATTACAAGATTTTTTCTGTCTACCTTTGAAAATAACGACATTTTTTTATTACGGGGAACATTCTTTTTACATTGTAGAAGAAATCTTAGGGATATTATCCAGGGGGAAAAAATTTTCAGACCATTAATTGTAATGAAATTACAAATATTCGTATTCTCAATCTGATAGTAACTTGAAAAAAAATTTTCATTGTTTCACCCAATTTTTTGTTTCCATGAGATTTTTTTTTCTTCCCATTGTATTCTTTTCAAATTGAGAACGAAAAGAAGTTATTCGCAGAACTAGAACGATCTAGCGGAAAATCTGAATCATTTTAAAAAAAGAGAAGAAAATTAATTGCAGTATTTTCTCACCAACGGAAGAAATTTCGGGTGTAACGTTTGTAGAATTCAAAAGTTCAAATTTTTATTGGGCATCCTATCCCAGATTTACTAAGATTTGTTCAGTTGATTCTGAATACTTATTCTTATTGTGAAAACCTGTTGAAGGAATTCATTTTCCAAATTTATGTACAGCTGTGAGAAAAAATGTTAATACTTTTTTTTAATTCCTATTTATATGTATACCTTGCCTTTTAAAAGATACAAAAATACATTTAAAAGTTGGTCGGGAGGAAAAAAATGACTGGGAAAAACCCGGGAATTTCAAATCGCTTGATCACTACACACCCTGCTTTCCTTTGTTTTACATTATCAGAAAAAAATTGTTGAATCTTCGAGCTTAAAAAATACATTTTTTATGAGATGTTGAATTTTCGAAAAAGGAAATGACTTGCTAACGAAATCGTTGAACCTTCAACCTTCGAAGATGCATTCATAAAAATGCGTTTTAAATCAAACAATTTTATTACTAACTATATAGTTGAATTTTCAACCTACAGAAATGGAATTTCAACGATTCTGTCAAATTTTTCAAGAGGGGATTAAATTTCAACCAGAATGTTGAATTTTAAAACTAAAATGACAATTTTTCAAAGAAAAAGTTGAGTTTCATTTCTAAAAAACGAATTTTCAATAGAACAGTCCAGTTTTTTCAAAAAATGATTAATTCCTAATTAGAGATATGGTTTTTATGTTACAGCCAAAAAATATTTCAATCGAAAATCATAAACAGTCTGTTGTAAGTAAGAAAAGATTCTTTCGCAATAAAAATGTGATATTCGATATTAAAAACCGAAAAAAATTAATTTTACATTAGTTTAATCTTCAACCGAAAATAGTGTAATTTTTAGCCAAATTTATAATAGACTTTCCAATTCGAAAGAAATAACTTTCGAAGAAAAATAGTTGGACTTCCGTATCAATTTCGGAATCCATTTCGCCTAGTAAAAAATTATATTGTTTGGTTGAAAATGGAACTATTTTGTTCAAAAGTCATATTTGTTGTAAAATATCTAACTGCTTGACTGAAAGTTGAGCTACATTGGGAACAATTCTTCTTTTTGGTTCACAATTGATCTGTTTTATAGAAAATACCTTTCATTTTTCAATGAAAGGCACATTTTCTTGTTAGTAAATTTAAGTTGTTCTGGTTAACAATTAATATTTTTCAATAGATCTACAGCTGTCTGGTTGAAAAGATTATCATTTTTTCTGAAGGTTAAATCATCTGGTCGAACATTAATGTATTCTGTTAATAATTTCTGTTATTTGGTGGAAAGTTACCTCCAATAGTTTAATTGCTCAATTGTAAAATTATCTTTTCCAGTTGAATTTTTCTCTAAATAAATGTTTAGTTTGATAATGTTTGAGTTACGGTATTGTAAACAACATTGCTTCAAAATTTATTTGGGTTCAAACGTTGAAACGAATTTTTGAAAAAGTTTTCCTGGAAATTTCTCTGAACTTGACCTAGAAATGTCCTGGAATTTTCAGCCCGGCCTTAGGTAGCAACCCTCGAAATATAATTTCACTTTTCGATCGATGAATGGATCTTCTCAGTATATGAATAATGAAGAAAAAATTGTTCATGGAAATAAGTGCATATAATAGGCGAAGTGAGTTTCAAACTTGTCAGTTAAAAGTTTATTTCTCAGCTTGAAAATGTAACTATTTTGATGAAAAATAATCTTTTTTGGTTGAATGCACCCGTTTTTCATTCAAAATGGAATTTTTTTGGGCATTATTACCAAATAATCTTTTTGGTCAGGAATTCAACTGTTCGTATAAAAATGCATGTATCTTGTTGAGAATTCGTTCTTTTTTGTAAAAAATTATTCCTTTTGTGCGAAAATTGAAGTATTCAGTTGCCGATGCATGTGTTTTGTTCAAAATTTATTTTTCTTTTTTGTAAAAAATTATTTTTTCTGGTAGGAAATTTACCTGTTTGATTGGAAAATGAACTGTTCGACTAAAAATTACTATCTTTGCAAAAATTCATTTTTGGGTTGATTTGTACTTTTTTTTTTTTTATTCAAAATTTAAATCCCTTTAAGTTGAAAATATCAACTATTACATTTTACGTCGAGAATTCATCTATTTTAGTTATAAAATTCATTTTTTTCCGTCTAAGATTCATCATTTTAGTTAAAAGTGGATTTCTTTGGTTGAAGTTTTTAATAATCTGTTAGAGGTTCGTTTTTTCTTTGCTTACAATATGTCTTTCATAATCGAGAACATAAATAAATGTCAAAAATGCAAAGTTTGGTTGACAATTATTTGTAAGTTCTTTTACCATTTGTTTTGTCGCTGGACACTAAAACCAAAACCAAATAGATTATTAAACTAGTTACACGAATTTTTTTTATGGGCGACGCATAATTAAATTCTCATATTTTTGTCGTTTATCTATCAAACGTTCAAAATCGGCTCATTGTTTATTCTTGAATTAGGGAACGGCGTAGAAACGTGAGTCATCGTATCTGTAAAGACGAAACATTCAGGGAATTACGTTATCATCAATGATAGTAAAATCATTAAATCGAATTTCATAAAACACAGTAGAAAGTAGGATTCTAGTTATGCTACGGGTTTGCTGAAATTATAAAATATATTGCAATATGACTTGAAGAATCATAAATTAATATCCAGAGTTACTTGGGGTGGGAAAAGTGGAAATGTCCGGATTTTTATGCAGTACATATCTGAAAGAAGATGTGCATTTTATAATTTTCTAAATGAATTAGTAATTATAGTGAATAATTTCTTAAAAATGAATAATAAACTGCATAACAGTCGGTGCAGTACACAAAAATAGTCTTAATTTTTTTTGTTCCTTCAATACAGATATTCTGTATTTTAAAAATTCAAAAAATTTTCCAAAAAGTAGAACAAGCAAAAAAGTAATTATCTCCATTATTTTAAGAAGTAAAGTTTTTTTTTACTTTCCGAAAGTTGTTTGGTACCCTATATCATTTAAACTTCCCGACCTGAAAAATATGTCACGATAGGGTGGCGACGGATTTTTGAAAAATGTTTTGAAAAAAGGCAGTTTTTGGTTGAAAACCCGGTAGTTGAAAAAAAACTAAAGATCATTAACTTTTCTTCATTATTGTGAATAGTTTCCCAAATTTAGCAAATCTGAAAATAAAATTGAAAAAACTAGAAAATTAACAAAATGACGTCTATTTTCCTAAAAATATATAATTTGGGTTCTCTTCAAAAAATATACTAGTAAAGGGAACAAGTTAGAGTCTGAATTGTTTTCTTCGAAGAGAACTACAAAAAACTTGTTTTCCATTTATTTATATTTCCAACTGTTTTTTGTGTGTCTTAAAAAACGTGTATTTCTACTCAAGAAACGTTTGCAAATACTGAAAAATAGAAGTAGAACTTTTCGGTGTCCCGTTCAAGGAGATGAATTTTCACTCTGAACTTTTTCCGATATAGAAATCGGAATTTTACATCTACAGAAAAATATTCACCAAAAACTTTCTTTAGCCATATATAGACGCGAACCAAGTTTGCTGCCTTCTCAATAATTTCGACTTTTTTCAGATATGTGTTGTACTACACCGATTAGAATTGAAAATTACCGGTTTTAAAAAAAGTATTATTTAGGAATTGCCGCAAAATAATTTACTGAAGTTAAATCATTTTTTCCAATTTGATCAATATAGCATAAAAAGATTATTATTAATTTTATATCAAAATAATTTAAATTTGATTGGTTTTTAAAGAAAAGTATTGAAAATTGAGATTCGAAGTAGGTTATGCAAGGTAAAATTTCTTAAAAATTTATGGCAGAATAATCCATCTTTGATGTTGAACTGTGCCTTTTACTGATCTAATAATTTTTAGGGAAACGAGGAAAAATTATAAGACCAATAGAACATAAAAAACTAATTAATTACCCTGTTAGACAAAAAGTAGCATTAATAATTTCAAATACTGCTGAGGAGTTTCACTGCAAATTTAAATATTTCAAATTTGAATTGTAAAAAAAACATACGAAAAAGAATGACGCAATGAATTTGATTTTTTGATGTCCTTATCTTTCCATACCATGCCATTCTTCGCAAGACGCTACAAGATATTATTAATTGTAATATTTCTCAAATTTTAAAAAAATCTCAAATATTATTTCCTTAAAATTAAATAATTTTAAATAATTGTGACAGATGTTATTCCTAAGAGAAAATACGACCGAATTCACAGGGTTCTTACATACAGTCCTGTCACTCATCCCCACCTTTCTGCCTATGAGCTGGGATTATCTTTTCTGCGCAGGCTCTTGCGCAGAAATGTTTACAGAGGCTGCGCGACTTGAAAGTCACCCAACCCAACCTGTGCTATAGCAGCAAGCAGTGGCGGCCGTCTCTCGATGTGAGACGAGTCGACTCGTAACTTAATCGTGCCATCGAGTTGTACTTGTACAGAATTGCGAATTCCATTGACGCTTTCGCGCATGGTGCATTCAAATCGACCCTCCTCGGTATTCAACCATTTTTCCTTTTGTCAGTATTCTCAACCATATCAGTTCAGTTCCACCTTGTCGATCGTTGCTGAATATGAGCATCGCGATTGTGTCCACTTTATCTTTACCAATTTTAAACTTCGCTATGTGACGGAAATCTCGGGGCCAGTTATCTCATTGTAATCCCTCATAAGGAGCGAGGCACCACACGCACCTTCTTGTTCCTTATCTCAACAAGTGAGACACGAGACAATCAGCATTCTGTATTCAACCAACACAGACTGAGAGAGGAAAAGAAAGAAAACGCTCGGAGGGCCCCCAGGCCCGTCCGGGGACCATCGACCAATAGGAAATAGGAAAAAAAGATGGAGTGCCCACACCTTGCTCAAAGCGTCTCCATCACCGTTGACGATGTCGAGGCGACATATACGAAGGACTTGCCGTTTGTCTGCGCAGGTAAAATTCGAAAATTGCTCTACACGCTCCGCAAGAAGTAGAAACAAGTCCAAACAAGTCTCGCCTTTCCTGGGCCCGAGACGAGCCACCTCCGGCCGTTCCTCTCCCGGCCTTGAGAAACCCTCCACCAGCTCCAACTCGTTTTTCCCGGAAACTCTTCTTTCCTCTCCCCTTCAAACCAATCAAGAAAATTCGCGAGTGTTAAATATCTTTCCCCCTTTAATTATTCACTTGGCAAAAAGTTTCAGTGAAGACTTCCAGACTTGCGGATGTTTCGAATAAATTTTTTTTTGTTCTTCTCCTTCGAAAAAAAAAACAATACCTAATGACCAATCTACATATAAAGTATATACCCACTTGTAACCTAGATACGAACTTTTGAAAAAGTTAAAAACGTTCCAAATAATGCACCTGAAAATGATTCAGAATTTGAATCCCTGGTCACGATTCGAACCCCCATTTGAAATTTGAAGCGACATTCGAAAATTAGGTGTGGGTGCAAGTTCTTTCAGGTCGTTAGTGTTGAATTTTGCGCGTGTGCGTCATTTCTTGTTCGTGTTTCATGTGTGCGCGGTCGCGTTGGAAAATCAATACCAGACGGTACTAATCAGCTGGCCCGAGATCTGTCATTAGAACTCGCGAGATAAGAGACGAGCTCACGTTTTTCTAGAGTTGGGACTAGAATCTGAGAATAGTAGATTATTTATTTGATTTATCTCAATTTCGTGAGTTGTGGAAATAGAGATAATTATTGAGTACAATCGAGAAATAGTCGAATGTTGGATCGAAAGAAAGTCGAAGGGTCAATCCGAGGGCTTCGGTTTCTTCTTTTCCCGTTCGTTCCCCCTTTTCGCCTTCGCAGACCTTCCATCTTGCCTCGCTTTGTCCGACCTCGAAACTATATTTACGCCGAAACGTGCAAGCCGACCTTTCTTTTACGTTTTGCTATCCCTTGAATCCACGAGTGGAGTCCCATTTCCAAAGTACGGCTCCAGAATCCCTGGGAATTATTTTTACAACTTGTTATCCGATTACAACTTTTAGATGTTCATATAGAAGTTGAGATTTAGTGCGCAATATTCGTTGGGTTCGATCAGACAATCTCAGGGCCAAACGTTTTTTATTGTTAACCATTTTGAAAAGAATGTTTAGTTTATTAGAAGAGAGAGGAATGAGAAAGGCTAAGAAAGGAGCGGTCGATTTGTTGAGCGTTAATTATTTGGATGATTATTCTTATTAGTACTGACGTCTCCAAATTGAAGCTCAAAGAAAATTTAAAGGCTTGAAAAACAGTGGATAATGCATTTGAATGAGGATTCTCTTATCGTCAATATGAGGGACAGTCATGTTCGCGCAGTGCTTGAGAACTGAATTTGAGTTTTGCCGTTCCTAAGTCAAGAGTGCTACTAAGCTTTGATTTATTGAAGCTGAATTGATAGTTCTTCAAAGCTTTATTTCATCATCTTAGTGTCATCTTTTTCGCTGAAAGACAAAGAGTAATATTATGTAATGTTATGGAAAAGAAATCAAGTCCTACTTTTTGAAACTTGCACGAATTGAAAAACATTTTTTATGTAATTAAAATATGATTTTGGTCCCTATTCACAACCGTAATCTCTTATATAATATTAGATAATCGCATTCATTGAAATGTAATTGAAAATATCTCATTTACAGTGTGGAAATCAGGGGCGGATTAACGGAGGGGCTGTAGCCCCGGGCCCCAACATTGGGAGGGCCCTGCGAACTCTTCGAATAATAAAAATATATTATTGCGTATTTGCGTACACATAATTTAATTTTGCACCTGCTTGATGCATTAATCAAAATTGATGTACGAAAGTAATATCGTTTTATAATTATTAGAAAAAAAATGGAATTGATATTGCAAATTGTCGATCCCAGACCTATGTGCCCTTCGCAAGTTCCTAATTGGATTATAAATATGGACATGATCGAAGTATTTCCGAATATCTACATTGCTTACAGGATTTCGGTTACGATTCCAGTAGCAAAATGCGAATCTAAAAGTTCGTTCTTGGTTTTAAAGAGGGTAAAAAATATGTATAGATCAACCATATTGGATGAAAGTTTATTCGCATTGACGAGATTTAGCATTGAAGTTGATTTACTTGGATCAGTTGAAATAATGATTTAATAAGTGACTCTGCCAGAGCGAAATCAAGAAAAAATATTTTAAATTATATAATAATTTGTAGTTTTTAATACATAACTACCAAAGAAAAAATATTTGCGAGAATAAATTATAAAAATAATTATAACATAATTTTTATTTATATTTAAAAAGTGATCACATTTTGATGCCCCTGAATGGGCCCCATATTCATTTCAGTCCCGGGCCCCGTAAAGCTTTAATCCGCCCCTGGTGGAAATATCTTCCCCAAACTTTATTCTGAATTGTATTGGAATTATTTTGAACGTATGTGGAAATCTACCTAAGCTTTGGAACGTTTGAAATAATTTCAGTTGCATTTTATTTATTCCCAATTGTCATGTCAAAATTTGTCACCTAGAAAGGCTTTCTATCAAAACTGACGAGTGAGGAGCAGGTTATTGAATTAATTGAGAAAATCGAAGTTCATCAGCCTTCTTGTAACATTGGGTAACAATGCACGTGGATTTGCGTCGCGAGGACAAACCTTTGAAAAAGTAGGGACTCGAGTGAACATTCTAATTTTTTGAAGCAGTGGGGACTTGGGGAGCTCCTTCAATTCCTCATCCCCTCCACGTTCTTCGTTGGTTCAGCCTTTCACGATTCACGAGACAGGTTTCTTTCTAACGATCGTGTACCTTTTGCTATAAGATAGCAGTGGATTCGTAACCGAAATATTTTTGGACGTTCGTCACTTGTTACATCAAACCTATCAATTTCAATTCTTTGAGAAACATTGCGCGATATTCTTTACCTCGTCCGCAATGGTTTTATATTCACGCACATGGAATCTTTTATTCCTTTTCATTCCCTATTTGTAATGCTAGCATTTTGATTCTAGTATTTAGGGAAGTTTTATTTTCAGGTGAAAATGTGACTTGAGATGCAAAATTTCAAATGATTTCAGAATTTTTGATACACTCAATTTGAATGGAATCCAGCGTTTATATGAAATGAGTCTTGGATGCTTCAGAATATGCAATCTTATAAATTATGAACATGAATACGATCGTAAGTTTCCACTGATAGTTCCTTTCCACCTCGAGCGTTTTGCGAACCATTCACGTTTCTTATTTCAAGTAGGAAATGTTGGAATCTTGTAAATATGTACGTAGCATGATTCATATGATGTACGTTTTCACAATCTTTGTTGAAATCGAGTATCCTGTCTCTAGAACATCTGGCATTTAATTGGACTTGTCGACTGATAAATAAATATTAACCTTTTTTTTTTTAAATTGGACATAATTGAGGATCTCCAAAGAAATGCTCCTCAAAATATTTTTGATTCAATAAACCCAGAGCAAAGATAACTCAGGCATGAGTCGACCCGGGCCTGGGGCCCCGCGAAGAAAATGATTGATTAGAAACCATTGATTTCTCAGGGATTCTAGAGGAATTGGTCACACAAAAAAGGAACAAATGAACCTATGTAAAAAAATTTATTTATAATAATTAATAAAAGATATTAAAAATCAATAAATCACTATTGTTTTTGCCAATAAATATTTTTATAGATTTTATTTTAAAAACATTTTCGGAAAATTAGCCGTCTTAAGTGGGCCCCGCAAGATTTTCGGCCCGGGGCCTATTGAAGTCTTAATCCGGCCCTGATAAACATATTACATTCATATAGGAAGGAAAACCTTATCCTTCCTATATAAATATAAATTAGGCCAATTTGACCTATGATCATTCAGAAAGAACGCGGAAATATAATTTGAAGGCTCGTGTTATTCTATCCACGTGACTATCTGTTGGTAACGTAGAATTGTAAAACAGTTTATCAAGACACATGGGTGTGCAGTTTTTATTTTCTTTGCTTCTTTTCGAAAATAATTAATTATTTGTATAGAAACTTGGGGATATGATGAAAGAAGGTTCGAAGGGTCTTAAAAGCAAACTTTTGTGTTCCAAATAATTAAAGAAATTAATTAATTTACCTCTGTTGGTAATAAAAAAATTTATCTGCTTGTGTTTTTTTAAACACTTGAAACAAAGGAATGGATATCTGCGTTTTTTTCATGCTATATCAGGTCATAAAGATTCAGAGAAGAATAAAAAATAAATAATTCGCGTATAACCCCAGAAGAACTATAATACTCTCGTCACGTGACTCATGCTCAGTAGGGCGGAAGCAAAAAAATATGAATATAATTTTCTTCAAATTCGAAAGGCAACCAAACGTTGTCATTTAGTACAACTATAATTATTCTCAGAAAATTATTCAGCAATAATAGAAACCATTTACCTTGTAAATTATTATCACAGTTTTAAAAAGTATAAACATAATGTAATTACTTGACTAGATGGCATTTTTGTTATTGTTAGCGATTTTTTCATTGATGGGAAAGGTTTTAAAAGCTTGAACTTGCACCTACAATTACCTTCCGAGAGCTGTATAGTAATAAACAAATACTCATACATTGTAAATTGTCATAAAATTGTAATAAATAATCATTTTCGACTAATAAAGACTGCTTTTAATTGAATTCCAAGCCCCTATAGATACATTTTCAACAAAGATCATCTTTAACCAATAAAACTTATTTTTTAACCAAATAGTTCAATTCTCAGAAAAAGTGCAACAGATTTTAACCACAAAGTTGCATTTTGAACCAACTATGTTCATTCCCAAGCCAAGAAGACGTTGGATTTTCGAAAAAAATAATTTATTTTCTGCTGGGAAAGATAGATTTTCAACCAGAAAAAATGAGTTTTCGAAAATTGAAGAGAGATTTTCAACCTGAAACGACGAATATTTACAAAAAAGATGAATATCAACCAAGAAAGATTAATTTTCAACCAAGTAGATTAATTTTCACACATGAATTTCTCCCATAAAAGATAAACTTCGAATCCAAAAATACGGATTATCAACGAAATAGTTGATTTTTCAAGCTTCAAAGTCAAATTTGACCATTTGGTGGAGAGTTGAACTGTTTGGTTGAAAATTCAACTATTTGATTGAAAATTTAATTTTTTGTTTTAAATTTAACTGTTTGTAAAAAAAAATGTTATTTTTTTCAACTATTTGGCTGAAAGTTTATTCTTGTAGATTCAAAATTTGAGTATTTTGTTGAAAATACAATTGTCTTCTTGAAAATTCGTCTCTTCGGCTTGCAAATACATCAGTTTGGCTGGAACTTGTTTATTGTAAATTCAAAAATCAAATTGAAAATCCATTTTTTTTTTAAACTTATTTCTTCCTTGAAGATTCTTCTCTTCGGGTAAAGGTTCATCTTTTTCGGATGGAAATTGATGTTTCTATCATTATTATTTTCTGTAATCCAAGGTCTTGGTTGAGAATGAAATTTCGAGGTTCCTTTTTTTTACTTTCAAAAACTCATCTTGGTTAAAAATAACCTCCTTTTGGATTATTTAATGATGTCTTTGCGGTTATTTTTTGAAAGACATCGGTATTTTCATTGACCCAGTGTAAAACATTGTTAAAGAGAAATTTTTATATTGGCATTGGGGGCTTTACTTTTTATTTTTCATGAATATATTCTCAAAGCATTGATATTAAAAATTATCATTATACATCTATAATACATTATTGATGTTAAAACATTTGTCCTGGGCTGATTCATTGGACTCATCAGTAAGGTAACATGAACCAACCCTGCTTTAGACGATAAAAATTAATATTTTCATACTTTGGAAAAATAAAAAAAAATGAAAATATTAATTTTTATCGTCTAAGGCAGGGTTGGTTCATGTTGCCCTACTGATGAGTCCAATGAATCAGCCCAGGACGAAACGTTTCAACATCAATAATGTATTATAGATGTATAATGATAATTTTTAATATTAATACTTTGAGAATATATTCATGAAAAATAAAAAGTATAGACCCTAATGCCAATATACAAATTTCTCTTTAACAATCTTCTTTTGGATCATAAATCAATTTCTCCGGTTCTGAAGTCAACGCAAAAGCAGTCCTAAATAATCCAAAAGCATTATTTGATATCATTTGATATATATCATAAGTATTTGTTTAATGCTCTGCAGCCTTCAAAGGATAATTATAAGTGTTGAGTTCTAACTTTTATAACTCTTTTTACTGATGAAAAAATTTGTTTCGATTAGAAAAATGTCATCAAATCAAGTAAACACATAATTTGTCTCCTTTCTTACAGTTTGATAACAATTTTCGAAGTTTGTGGATTATGTTATTGCTGTTAAGTTTCCGAAATAGTTAGAGAATAATTTATTTATATTTCCACAAAAAATTCTGTTTGTTAATATGTATATAATAGCTGTAAATAGTAATTTTAAGATACCTTTTCATCTATAAAGAAATTGCTTCCGTTGAAGAAAACAAAAAATTCGATACTATTAGTTATTCTGAGCTTTATCGATGATGCGCGAACAAAGATTTCTTCTTATCTGTAACTTGTGGGAGATCCAAGTACTAAACTACAACTTTTGTTCACCCTCCGAATTCAAACCAACAAATTTTTCTCCGCTCTTGTGCTCATGTCCTCAACTTTTTTTGAATCTATAATATGCCTGTGATTTATTTTTAGAAGCAGATTTATGTAAAATAATGAAATTTATATCAGTCCAAATAATAATAATAATTGACTATTGAATAAAATTGTTTTAATGAGTACTGATCTAATTATTGAATTTTACAGATCCGAAGAAACTTCTATAGATTGAAATGATTTATTTCGTCACCGAGAAGAACTATGACTCTAAAATTCGCGAAATCATCCGACTCGTTTTCTCTCGAGCTTCAAGCATTTTGAACCTTCCCTTTAATCTGCGATCTGAGAGTCCACGCTCCCGTAGCTCGTAACGCCTCGGGACACATGGGGTCGATTGAAAAAGCTGGAACGTTTGCTTCATTGCAGTCCATACTTTCTAGTAATTTTACTTTTGAAAAGTTTTTCTCGTTTCCAATAATAAGTTCGTAGGAGAATTCAGAGCGAGAAGAAATACAACGAGTCTGTCGCTAAGTAGGCGACCGGGCAACGCAACAAAATCGATAGCAGCCAGCTTGCTAATCGCATGGCGTGAGATCCGCTGTCGTAGACGCGTGCAATTTTTCCCTCGGCTTTTCCCATATATTTTTGCTCTCGTTTTTCTCTCGTTCATGCAGGTTTTTCTTCAAAAACTCGGAAAATACGAACATGATTCGTAATAACTCTTCTGTTAGAACTGATCAAGATGACTAATTTGAGAGTCTTGGAACACGATTGACAACGATTGAGCCTTTTGCAATTTTCCCATATCGTTCCCAGTGCCGGATGTTTAATTCGGGCATGGTAGGTCATGGCGTATGGGCCCAGAGGGTTTAAGGGTCCCTCAGACTGAGGATTCTCTTCCTTTCAAAAAAAAAACGTCATCGAATTTCCAAATTTCACTTATCTAATTGTAAGATGAGGAGTCGAGGGGGCCTTGGACTTATCTTACTTTTATGGAAAAAAGCGCCGATCGAATTTTGTAACACATTTTTTGTTTTAATTTATACCTAAAAAAAATATTTTTTCTGCTTTAAATTTATACATTTTCGCGAACCAAAATTTTTGTACATTATTGCCAGAAATAAATCACTGATGAGGGCCCATAACATTGGCCGAAACGTCTGATTCAACGACAAATTGATTTCAATTATTTCGTGGCCCCTAAGCCAATTTTACCATCAACATACAAATATTATTTCAACTGAGGGTCGATACAACTCCATCTTTTGATATTAGGCAATAAAGTATAAACATCAGGGGCCCAGCAGGACCCTCAAACTTTTGTTTTTTTTCCTTCGATAGAGAAGTGTCAATTGAATTTCGAAATTATGCTTCTCTAGAATGAGGACACGAATTTTGTAGATTTGGATGTTAAATAATTGCAAAAAGAATAATTTAAAAAAAGTACCATTCCCCTAGCTGCCGGGGAAAGCATACAATTTTAACCCCTAAAGTATCAAAAAGTCGACTATAAAAATTCTAAACTGGCTTCGAAGCTTCTCACTTGAAATTCTAAACACGAATTTTGTAGGTTTTGATCCCAAATAATTCCGAAAAATGTTTCACCCCCCTGGCTGACAGGAAAAGCAGTCGATTCCAACCCCTAACTAATGTCTGTTTCCCCCGTAATTACAGTTATATACCAGCAAAATCTACAAACCCCATGTTTAAGATTTTAGGCAAGAAGCCTTTAACACGTTTCAGAATTTTTTTAATCGATTTTTGAGATTTTTTGGGGTTGAAAATGACAGCCTTCCCCGGCAGATACGGGGATGCAATTTTTTTTTGCAATCTTTCACTGTCAAAATCTACAAAATCCATGTTTGATATTTTAGGTAAGAAGGTCTGATAACATTTTTGAATTTTACATCGATTTCTGGTATCTAGGGGTTGAAATCGACTGCTTTCCCGGGCAGCTTGGAGGATGAAACTTTTTTTACAGTTATTTGGCATCCAATTATACTGAATTCATGCTTCAGATTTTAGTTAAGAACATTTTTTTATTTTTCGTCTACCATAAATGTTGCAAACTTCAGTTTCATCCTAAAATATGGTCAAATAAATTCAAAATTATACTGTCTAGAATCAGGGGCCAAGGGGGGGCCTAAGGCTTTTCTTACTTAGAAAAAAGCGTCAACTGAATTTTAAAATTATACTCTTAGATATTAGGGGCCTGGCGGGCTTTTTATATTGTTGTTACTTTTTCTTCTCCTAATAGCGTTAATTAAATTTTAAATTTCTTGAATTTAGAATCAGAGGCCCGGCGGCCCCCTAGCCTACTGTTACTTTCCCTCTTAGAAAAAGCCACAATTGAATTTTAAAAGTTATACCATGTTCTCGAAATGTAACATTGTATTCATTTTTAATAAATGTGTGTATATATTAGTAAAAAAATTCAATTTATTTATCATTTATTGAAAATTTTTTTATAACTACCGGTTCTTAAAAATTGTACAGTGGGGAAGGGGCAGGGGGGTGGGAGGCACAACGAGTCATGGCCTACAGTTCCATAATTTGTTAATCCGGATTACGAAAAGCAAATTAACACTACTAATCGATGAGAGTATTTTATGTTTCAAAATAGAGAAATTTAGGCACAAGGAGAAGACGAAAAGTTGATTTTTTATTAGTGAAAAGAGCGAAACTGTTACTTTCTATGATGCAACCTTAGATTATCTATATGATTAAAAATTCTGTCAATGATCATAAGTTAATCGAAAAATAGTCAACAAAAGTTTCAAAAACGTGAAAACAAAAGTAAATCGGAAAAAGATGTTTTTAAAAGACATTCCGGAGTTCTCAGTCTTACTGATTTTCAAGTTTTCAATTTTCAATTGTAAAATTCAAAACTTGCCTTATTTTTATCTGCAATTTTTCAAAATTAACAATTTTCGAAGGTATAGGGTTGCGAACTGCTAAATTTTCAAATTTTATATTTTGTAAATAAAATTGAAAAAAATAAAGAAAATTGAAAACCCTTCAACTTCAAGCATTTTACTTCAAAGTTCTACAATTTGAAAGAAACAATTGAAAAATTTCAAATTTTACAACTACACAGCTGCAAATTACTCAATCTGCAATATTTATGTTTTAAAGTTGTGTCAGTTACATCTTTTTTTCAGTTCACTTTTTAAGATTTGCAATTTGAAGTTCTTCAATTTTAATGATTCGCGATTTCAAATTCCTAGTTTCAAAGATCTGCAATCAAAAACTTCAATTTTAGCTATGTATGAATCAAAATCGTTATACATTTTTTTAATGATTTTAGTGATTCCAACATAAAAAAGCAATTTTCCAATTGTGAATGTTCAAAATTGGTAAAATTTCGATTATAAGTCATAAAAATGAAAAAAACCTAAATTTGAAAACTTTAAACTCGCCTAATTTGTAATTGTAAATCAAAAAAATTAATAACGCTTTGTGTGATTAAGCTCATTTTCCTTTATGCTAATAAGGATAAGAAGCAGGGTATTCGGCTGACCTACAAGCTATTTATTATAAAATCTTGCTGCTTTTTTAATCTCGTCGATTTTATAAAACAAAGCATGTTGGCCAGCTACATACCCTGCAGCTGACCTACTAGCTATTTATCATAAACTTTTGCTGCTTTTTTCTACCTCATAGAGGAAGTTTAGTAATGGCAACAATTTCGAGAAAATTTTTTATTGATTTACTAAACGGTCCTCTTTTACAAAATGTTTATTGCAGTGTTGGAAACAATTTTGTGTGTGTGGATGTCACACTTTTTTGTCATCAGGATAACTTGAAGACCGTTGCAGATAAGTTTATAACATTTTGTAGGCTTATTTGGACAACTAGTATCTCAAAACCGACCGTAGGATTCCTGAAAATTTTTATACATTTTTTCCAAGCACATTTCTTCAAAAATGGGTTTTTCATAGTAGAACTTTTCACGTCAATAGATTTCATCGTTGATGCAAGTATATCAAAGACTACATAGCTCGAGACCTAAATAAAATAAAATAAAATTTAAATTGACCTATTATATTTATAAGTTTCATCCAAAAGTAAGGAATTTATGATCATTTATAGTATTTGAAAAATAGGTTTCTTATTCTAGTAAAATTTGTTCCAGATGCATTATTCACATTTGATGCAAGGACATGAAAAATTCTTCTCGCGGAGACGAATCAACTGACCCGCAATGTTAATTAATTTTGTCGGAGAGTAAAGAAGTTATGGTCATTTATAGTTTTCGGAAAATAGGTTTTTTATAGTAACATTTTTTTCTCTACACATAAGCCAGAGTTGATACAAAAACTCCAAAAATTATTTGATTCCAGACGGTTTAATTGAAAGTTTGACTATTCGGTTTAAATTCAACTGTTTAGTTCAACATTTGTTACTCGCTTTAATCCAACTATTTTTTCTGAAAATTCAACCGTCAACCGTCGTAAAACCTTCAATTTGAAATAAAATCGCCAATTAGAATTATTTCTGGAGTACTTGCAAAACAATTTGTTTCATCATCAATATTAGTTGTCATGATAAAATTAGTAGCAAATGGATTTCAAGTTCTAAGGTTTCATATAATATTATGACAAGAGAATAACACCATCGCATATTGAGAGACTTTGAAGGATTCAGTTTCTTTTGCTCTTTTCGAATTACGTGATAGGCGTCTCAGTTTTCAGTGGATCCTCATTTCACTTTTTTATGCCTCAAGAATTATTTAGATCACAAGGATCACAGTCCGCCCCCTTTTTTTTCTTTTTACCATTTTTCCCCCTTAATTAAAAAAATCCTTTACAACACGTGAAATCGAGACTTCTGAACCAATTTTCTCCTGTTTTGACAAGTTTTAATTCATTTTTCTGAAATCATAAACATACATTGAAGACATTAGAAAACAAGAGGCTTCGAAGCAGATGATATTTCAAGTGTAAAGGTTGTGTTTCAACAAGTTATTCTAATTTTCGAGCAAACAGTTGAATTTTTAACCGGAAATGTGAATTTTTTGTCGAAAAATAAGACTTATGAAAGAAAATTTGAATGTTCCATTAAGTAATTGAATTTTCAATAGGTTCTTTATAGAAAATGTAATACTTCATTTTCAAACCGAAAAAGATGTTTATTCCATGTAAATGAGAATTAGTTAAGTCAACCAGAAAATTGTTACCTAAATAGTAGACTTTGTCATAAGGTAGTTAAATGTTTTACCCAGAAAGATGAATTTCCCACTGAAAAGGAGGACTTGAAAGAAATTAACGAATTTTCCAAAAAAATTGGATTCTTCATCAAAAAGATGGTTTTTCGTCCAACGAGTATGAATTTCTGAACCCAATAAGACACATTTTCAATAAAATACTTGAATTTTCAATAAAGTAGTTAAATTTTCAACTGAAGAGAGGAATTTTAAACTAAAAATTAAAGTTAATATTTCAACTAGAAGAGTTACTAAATCAAAACCAGTCGGATTCAAGCACAAATAAAAAAAATTTTTAAACGAACACTTGCAATTTTAAGCAAAGAGCATCATATTTGTTCCAAAAGGGACAAATTTTCAACCAATTAGTTTAATTTTCAAGTTTACGAAACAGTTACATTGCCAACCTAGAAAGATTTTCCAGTTGAAAAGAAGAACGCATTTCAACTAAATTGATGGATTTTCAAACCAGAAAAACGAATTCGCAACCAAAAAGGTTGACTTCTAACAAAATTGTTGAACTATTTCCTGAAGAGTATCATTTTTGCACTAAATACAAAGTAAATAAATTTTCAGGTGAAGAAATTAATTTTTTATCAATAATAATCAATCAATTGTTATTAGCTAGATTTGAAACCAAAGTATACGCCCAGATGTAAATATTACGAAAGTTCCACATCTCGTTCGCTTCTTTACTTCATAACAACTGAAAATAAAATTTTGAATAAAAAAGGATGATTTTTCTGCAAGCAATTTAATAGTAGACTTTTTAACCAAAAACGGTTGGATTTTTATGATAATGTTACTTTTGTGAATCAAAATTCTGTTCCTGTCTCTCTGATATTTCCGACTTCAATCTGTAGAACAGTTCAACAGATTTTTCAAAGCAAGCTAAAAAATTCTCTATGACAGAAAAATGACTAGAAAACTTGCTGAAGAAAAGGCGCTATTTTTAGAAGGCACTTTTGTGCAATACGAAAGATAAATTTATAATAATAATGAAAATAAACTGCTGTGATCCCTGAGATTTAATGATTTAACCGACAATGATATCTATAAAAGAGATCTTCCAAATGTACTTTCCAGCGCTCTATTCACATCTGAGGCAAAAAATCGCTCTACCTTTATTTTAGGTTTTCATTTCTACCTTGGCGATGTTAATCCAGAATTAATTTTTGTCTATTTTGGGTACCGGACGACAGTATGCGGAACGGAGAAGAGTGCGTGGCTGTGTCTGCACTGCGGGGCGATCCACTGCGGACGTTACGAGGCGGGGCACGCGCTGCAGCATCACGAAAAAAATACTCAGCACGCTGTGTGCATAGACTGTGAAAACCTGGCTGTATTTTGGTGAGTGTAACCCCGAGTGGTTCTAGGCTGGGGCGAAAATGAAATGAGGTCGTCGTGCAGATCGAGTAGAAGATCCTTTCTTCCAGTTACATCTGTGACGAGTACGTGGTGAACGACTCCAACAACGGTGTCATCGAGGCTGTTCGGCGGAATGCCTTCCGAAAGAGCGAGCTCAAGGAGAACGACGAGAGCTGGAGTACCTCAACCCCATCCCCCCATGGCCCTGAGAATGGAGATTCCTCGGCTGCGGACGCCCTCTGGAAGGCAGAAGTCGTCGTTCGAAACCTCAGGCAAGTTGGAACAAATTTCAGGTATGCCACGATCTATTCTGTAGTCGGAAAATTTTTTGCCATGGTTTGCCTACAGCGGTGGAGGGGCAAACTAGCGGCGCGTCGATCGTCACTCGATTGGATGTCACTAGTTCAAGAGTCATTTATTTATTTTCAAATGTTTTGTGAATAATAATAGGCGGTACACTGAAAAAAATTGTTGGCAAACTGATCTCCCATGTGATACAGAGTTGCTACACCAAACGCGTGGCGCGCTGCTCGACCATTAGTTTGGTGCGGATTCTCTCCCAAGTAGTGTTACCAGTTACTAGAGTTCGGAAAATTTTCGAAAATCGCTGCATATGGGATGTTCAAAACTTTCAGTAATTTAAGTAGCAGGCTATTAGTGACTGATCTTCCCTGATCTTAGAGATCAGACTGCTTGCAGTTCAAATTCATAGAGTGATGATCGCAACGACACTGTTATTCCCGCCGCAGCACAGTGGTTCAAGATTCCAAATTCATGGCCAAAACTCAAAAAGTTAATATTTATGTCTTCTCGAGTGCTTGTATCGCGTTTTTTGAATTCAATGGGGTGTTTTGGGTCGCTGATTTCAAAAATAATATTGAAAATTCAAAATCTAAAGTGGCGGACCCGAAATGGTGGACAATTTTCCAAATTTGTCAATTGTTTTTCACAAAAAGAAGTACAAAAGGGTATTCTGGGTCGCTTATTCCAAAACTGATATCTCAAATTCGAAATTAAAAATGTTGGACTAAACATGGCGTACATTTCAAGTTCAGAAGAACCATCCTCAAAGCCTCTCGCGAGGGTTGATAAATAGTAAAAGAATCAGCTGGTATACCGAGAAATTTCGTCCCTGAAGTCGTTATTTCATTTTCAAGATTCAGGTCCTTGAAGGATTCCACATATTCGAAAATTTGGAGACATTTTCATTCTACGACCCGCGTCTTGAATCCTGCCAATAACGGAGTAAAAAATGTTAGCCTTATTTCCCAGCTTATAAACTTTTTACGCCAAAAATCCTAAGTTTTCATTCTGAAGTCGCTTTTCTTTATGTGCTTGAAGTTTTGAACGTTCGAATAAATGAAATTTTTTTTTGATGTCTTTGTAAACTAGAAATAGTGCTAAAATTTTCATTCAATTCGATTTCAAATAGTAGGTTACAAAAGAATCATCAAATGCATTATTTAAAATTGTAGTTGGAAAAATATTTGTAGATAAAATAGTATTGCAAAGAAATATTCGTTCATTTGAACGTTCAGAACTTCCAGGACATTTTTCTTTTACAATCTTTTCGTTATATCTATTACTGTTACATATATTCATTGTATATATATCTATAGTTTTTTTACAATATTTATTTATGAGAAGATTGAATACTTTAACTGTCAAATACTCTGATTTCATACAATAGTGAAATTCAATTCGGACACCCTATGCATTGTGTCTAGCACATTTCAAACGTTCCCAAGGGTCACTGAATAAATTACTTTCATTTTGAATGAGTATCTTTTCGGCACGGCATGTGGTGCGTAGAGAATCATGGATTGGTGGTCTATAGCGCGGGTGAACACTACCACGCGGTTGTAGAAAAATCGTATCTATTTCTACGGGGGCAGCTCGGGGCAGCTTTTGTTGAATGAATCATAAATTTCATACTTTTTGGCTATCAAAACGGAAAATCCCGGCGCGTGCACTCGCAGGCAAAAAAAGATCCCACTACGTATATTCCTGAATTGAATGGAAAAAAAATTTTGGGCGTGCACATTTCACTCCCAATATCAATAAAATACTTGTTCGAAATGCAAATCCAGAAGCAAGCAACGATTTAACGTACCTTCAGAAAGATCCCCTATTTCACCTTATCTGTTCCTGGCACGAACTCACAAAATAACAAAATTTTTCGTCGAATGCTCGAAACTCGAGAAACAAACTGATGGACGCGCATTCGGCGAAGAGTCAAGTTCAACTGCTCGCCACAAGGACTGTTTTGTATATAGTGACTTGCCCTTTTACAAAATAATGCTCCAACACCCCCTGAAGAAGTATAAATGAACATCTACCTCAGCCGGTAAACTTCAAATTTTGAGGTTTTGGCCAGCTTTTTGGGATCTCGAACCACATTGTGCAGGTACGAAATTTTACAATGACGAGACGTACTCCTGGAACCAATATACGTGCTCTGAAAATGATCTGGTACCTCGTGATGGTCGTTTGAGTTACTGCATTTTAGAATGAATAGCGCGCCTTAACAGAGTCTTTCTAGGACACGTCGAAATACACTTAGGTACCTATTTTTTCTATCCTAATTAAGAAAACTGTCAACAGTCTGAGTGTTCTTCAAAACTCAGCGGACTTTACTCAGAAGCTCGTGTTGGTCTTTTTCCCGTGAAGTGACTCCATCTACAGTTTGACTCGTCTCTTAAATTAATGAGCTCTAGCGCAACTCTGTTCTCTTTTACGAGAAAGTACTCAAATGTTTCTGAAGGGATAAATAAACCTGTGATGGAATCTTATTATTGTGCTGATATATCAGACACTTATCCTAACTGCCTTTTGATTGGATTTTAGGCCCAGGACCCGGAAAAGACTGCACTCGTTGGATGGCACGAGCGGAGACAACAGGCCTGCCTCGAAGCGACGGAATTCGAAAAATACCAAAGAGAAGAAGGTCGTAGGCCTGAGGAATTTGGGTAACACCTGCTTTATGAATGTCGTGTTGCAGTCGTTTAATAACATTAGCCACTTCTGCGAGTATTTAACGCAGATGCCGAGCTTAGAAGGCATTGCCTTTGATGAGCCACCCACACATAGAGGAAGAATTGTTGCTCCAGGTAGAGCGAAAGAGTTGAGCGATGCTCTTTTAGCTGAAGAACTGCGAAAGGTCCTTCTGGGTTTGAGCCTAGGAGGTTCTAATGGCCAGGCGATTTCGCCTGAGTGCCTGTTTCTTGTCATTTGGAAGGTGGTGCCACGTTTTAGGGGTTACCAACAACAGGACGCTCATGAATTCCTGACCTATATGCTTGATAGGTTGCACACAGAGCTTTTACAGTTGCTCCCGAGACTTGGGCACGAACCGCTCGGCCTTCGTGGAAAGCAGAGCATTGTGACTGCAGTTTTTGGTGGCACGTTGCTCAGTGTGGTAGGTATCTTAGGAAACAAAACTCTCGCGTATTACGCGGATTTCATTTCTCATGGGCTGGTTGAATAGTTGTGAATTTCTTCCCAGGTCCATTGCATGAACTGTCGTACGGACTCGAAAACTCACGAGGCCTTCCAGGATCTCTCTCTGGACATTCCTGACAGATTACAAAGAAGAACGAAGGATCAAGAAGAAGTGTGCAGTCTAACTTACAGTCTGACAAGATTTTTCAAAGTAGAAGAACTCGCAGATAGTGAACTTTATTTCTGTGACAACTGTATGGGGAAGCAGCGGTCCACCAAGAGGTTCTGGATTCACAGGCTACCTAATGTGAGTTTTAACAAGGACGAGACTATTCTGCCCGATAAAGTTGCAGGGGCGGATCCAAAAAAGCCCAGACTCGAGTTTTTCATATAAGACAAAGTTTATCATATATAATGCTGGAAAGCGAATTTCCTACTTGAATACGCTTATAGAGGAGTGAGGAGCTATAAACTGCAAATTCATGTTAGTCAGACTGTCAGCGACTAACAGCGACAACCGATGATTTCTTAAAGAATTTTCCTAAGTTCATCTCTCTTACTCTTTTACTGTCCTCATCTCTTCACTCTCGCTCTTATACTCGCGCTCGTGTTTTATTCCTTTCGAGTCGGGGCGACTAACGAAAGACTTTTCAAGACTTCTAGTGATCCCAACTTGAGCATGTACAGAATGATAAAAAAATGTATTAAGATTTCTCAAAAAAATGAAAATAATTTTTCATTTTGAGAAACTAATTTCAAGAGAATATTTAAAGAGATTTTAAAAGATTCAAAAAATGTAAAAATAATAATCTATTTGAATTATAAATAATAATTAATAAATATAAATAATTATAAATAATTATAAATAATAAATAATAATAATAATAATTTATTTGAAGCTGTTTCTTTCAATTTCGCAAGATTTATTAAAATTTTAGGTAAAATTTGAATCATTTCATAAGATATTCAGAAGTTTGGAAAAAAGTGAAAAAATAAATAAAAATTTGTAAAGATTCCAAAAAATCGAAAAAATGTAGATTTTTGAATATTTTGAAATGAAATTTGATAGCTTTTAAAGTGTTTTAAAAGGTTCCGAGGTAATAAATTTTTCTTGAGGTATATAAAACTTGTTGATTTATTTTTCAATTTACGTCACTAAACTTTTAAGCGTGCTCAGAGATATCCCAGTGGATGTAGAAAGGATCATTACGCGCTTTGCAAAGAGTGGAAATAGGCGCCTAAATTTTGCTCTTTAAAAATCATCTTTTTATAGTTTATGATTGACTTCGAAAATTTTATAAATAGTTCAAACTTGTTAATTACTTATTTTACCATAGTACACAAGGCGTGGCTTGTAAAAATAAAAATATGGTTCCTATTCAAACGGTTTTTAAGGATATTTGGAACATTGATGATTACCATATTTATATTATTAATAATGAAGATTCTAAGCGAAGAAATAACCTTAAAATTATTATTAACCTCCCCCTTGACAGTGGAAGGGAAAGGGTTATTATTGTGTGACCCCCGCCCCCCGCCCTTCTCTGGATCCGCGCCTGTGAAGTTGACGAAATGAAGAAAGTAGCTTATTCTGCTTATTGGAATATATGCAGAAAGGACAGACGAACCAAATATTCGTAATGAAAAAGTTAACTATTCATAATCATATTATAAATGTTATAAATCAGGGTATCTAGCGACCGGGAAATACGGGAATTCGCCGGGAATTTTGTAGACCTTGAAAAATGCGGGAAAATGCCGGGAATTTTTGAAAAGATCCGGGAATTCTGTTCGCATAAATTTAGATTTCTTATTTTCTGTGTAGAATTATATTTTCTCATATAATACAAAAACTTCGAAAAACGTAATCAATCCTGTTCGAAAAAATCTGCCCGCTTCGCGGGCACATTCTCATCGCGCGCTTCGCGCGCAGCTCGTTTCGCTCGCAAATTTGAGCGCGCCTAGGGCGCGCGTCTTTCGGATCTCGCGCTCCGCACTCGGCTTTTGTACCTCCCTACAGTTGTATAAAAAGCTTGTGAAACTCAAAAGCGAAATGTCGGGTACTTAAATTTGATGAGTGTGAATTTTCTTTTGTTAAAGCTTCTCTGGCTTTAACGAATATATTCTCATCGAATGACTCGTGCTGCGCACTCGATAAAAGTTTGTCCAAAACGGTGGAGAAGTTTTGTTGCCTAATTTTTTCACTCACTGTAAATCCCTTGGACTGAAATTCTGGTCCAAGCAATAACCAAACCTGTAATTCTGGTCCAATG